>JABCJV010000014.1:0-77028 GCA_013184325.1 Fusarium luffae | reverse complement strand
TATATGTGCTGCCTAAAACATGGTGCTAACGAGTATAACATCCACCTCTGAGACAATACGCTCAATGCTATGCAGTTAGCGATAATCTCATCGTGTACATGATGAACGAGAACAAAATAAGCACAATCTCATTATCGCGATTATTCTGCCATTGATTTGATATGTATATTGAGGACTTACGCCTCGGAAAAACTCAAAAATAGCCATGGCGAATCTGTCAATCCTGCGGTGCTGGTATGAAGCTTTCCCCACTTGTGGTGCATCATGGCTTCAACAGACAAACAAAACATTTGCTTGCCCTGTCCAAATATCAAGTTTGGGCTGCAGCACAAAATGACTTGCTTCATGTCAAGAACGAGAGGGCCGTTGAATGGTTTTGTATCGCGGAGTGTCGGAGGAAACGCTCCTTTTCCTTCGTGACCCACTTGTCAAGACGCCTCAACGCTTCAATGAAAACCGCGTTCTGTGTAACAACTCAGCGGCATGTTCCACTGTCAGTGACAAGTCCTTTCCCAGATGTAGTTCAATTCACCACTGCGGATTATTTAGGCAGCTGCTCGTGTTGTGGTGGTTGTTTTAGGCCCCACTTCCCAAGTTTTGGCCGCCCATGCAACTGGCGAGACTCCTCCCTCCTTCCTTCATCACACACACGGAATACTTTCTCTCTCGACCACATCCTTCTGCAGCTCTATGTGCTCAACGCCTCGTCTACCACACCGAAGAAGTTAACGAAATGGCGTTCGAGGTCATCCTTTTCGACCGGAACCCTTTTCGCGATAAATTTGACCTTCTCCTCATGCCTTCGTGAGATCATGCAGTCTCCTCCGCCTCGCCACATTCTCTCCAATGAATTGGGAACCGGCAAAACTCAGCCGTATTTCAGTCTTATTACGTTCAGGTAGATTTTCCGAGAAGGAGAATTGAATCAACTGAACGAAGATCCAGAGTGGTCTGCTCCGCCAGATGAGGACAAGCTTCAATCTGAAGGTTTCGAGGCTTTTCGGCTGCAACTATGCCTTAGGCCAGTGGCGACCATCGTCCAGACAGTTCGAGAAGCCGTCAACCATTTCCCTGGTCTCCGATACATTGTCCTTTACTCTCACCCCTCACAGTTCCCTGTCAAGCACGGGGTCGAAGTCAAAGACCGCAAGTCTATTCATCCACTTTTGAGACAGCTTTTCACTGATGCGGCAAAGCTCAACCCCATTGTAAGTATTTTCTTCTAGTAGTGATTCGCCGTGCTAACCTTTTTTTAGACTGGGATAACGATCATTTTTTCTACTTACCCAACTATCTCCAAGCGCTGGTTGGATAAGGAGTCGGAACTCATCAAATTTATACCTGAGTCTGAAAAGGGCCAGGCGAAGAAAAAGAAGAAGAGTAAGGATAAGAAAACCGACTGCATAAGTACACATCCCTCGATCCGGATGAGCACACCGCCCTCGAGAAAGGGCAGCGTGGTAAGGCAGGCGCAGAACTGATTACCTACTTTTTGCGGCACTTATGCGTTAAGCAATATGAATTCGACATGTTGATTCTCGATGAGGCCCAGTACTTGCGACGTACTAGTGGATCTTACTCGAGTCTTTTACGACTTCCGAATTGGAAACGCCTTCTCTTTGTCACCGGGACACCTATCGCGGGCTCCTTTCGTGACCTGCTTAGCCCGCTTACTCTGATTGCCCATACGAACGACGGAATTGAGGCCTTGTCCACCTTACCCAGTGTGGTTGGATATATTCCCGGACTCGATCTGGACGATCAAAATCCTTTTGAAGACACGTTCCAGGTTATGGATGGGGAATTAATCCTTGGTGAGACTCGTGGTATCTTCTCTACCACATTCTTGGAAGAGTTTGAGAATGAAGGGGCTACCCACAAGGACCTTCTCCAAGCCCTGAAGGACTTTGTGCGGATAACCGGTGAAAGCGAGACTCTGAAGCCCTGGTTCTTTTCGCCAGGCCTTCTCCAAGCTGCCGCCAAGGAGCTTACCTGGGGTGTGAACCTTGGAAGTAAAGTTGTCAAGCCTCTTCTCAAAGTTCTGTACACGCGACGAACGATGAAGACTGAGCTTATGCTCCCAGGCGGCACTAAGTCCTATCTTTCAGACGGGATGTTGCCGTGCACGATTCGAGTCGAAGAGGTCACCTACTTCGAAGATGATCCATATGGGATCCCCGTACATGGACAAGGCATGCTCTACGGCCAGAGCCTGTACAGCTTTGAGAATGAGGCGGTGCCTGAGCATACGCAGACGGGCGACGGACCGGCACAGGACACCTCACAGGAGGTTAATATGAACTTGGATGCCCACCGTGCTGGTGCTATCTCTGCAAATGATCCACGCACTGTTAATATGCTCAAAAACGAGACACCTGCCTTCTACAGCGATAAGCACAAGCTCGCTAACCGATTTGCTACACTCGCGGACGAAATGTCTATTGCTCAAAGTCGCAAGAGGAATGCGAAAAAGGTTGAGTCTGGCGCGGAGATCGTAGGTTTAGGAGTTGAACATATTGAACTCCTGCTGCGCGAGACTGACAATGGTGGTCTACACTATGTGTATGGTTGATGCAGAGTGGACGAGGACATCGGGAACAATTCCTGGAGGGAAGAGCCCTCAGCAATCGAAAGCAGCAGAGCCACTCGCCCTGGATATCGAAAGGCTGTCGAATTCCCGCCGCACGCAGAGGTGATTCTCACTCAAGAAAGCTACCACGATGACGATTCTCCACGCACGCGTGTCAAAGAGCGTCGCGCTAGGCTCCACAGCGTGGTCTAAGGTTTAGTGCACTGGACGTAGGTGGCCTAAGTGCTAGTCTAAGCTATCCTAAAGGTCAGTCCACTAACTCGTCATAATGTGACTGTGCCCACGCACTTTATTGAACTTTTCTAACAGTTCACTTGATGCCCATGTGATCATGGAACGAATGTCGGGTCCAACACCCTCCATGCCTTTGGCGAATGAGATGGGCACTGGGAAGACTAAAACGTTGCTCGCTGCCCTCCAGACGAATATTGCTCGTCTTGCCGCACAAGATGGCTATAAGAAGTTCAAGCCAGCGGTGTGTAATATTAAAGTCGCTACTATTACACAGACCGCTCAGGAGTGTTTGGACAACTTCTCCAACCTTCAACCTTGGATTTTTTACTCTGCTCAGTCCGGCTTCCTATTAAGTCAGGAGTCAAGGTGTTCACACAGGAGCAACTCGACGAGAAATTGAAGGCTTTGCGTAGCGAGGAAGCAATGATGGATCCAGAGGTAAGTGTCTTGGAGGCTTTCCCCATAGTTTGCTAACGAACTAAGACTGGCAGGACTATCGTCTTCAGCACGTATCCAACACTATCCGCACACTGGCTGGCGACGGATAGAGAGCCCTTTGGCCGGGCAGAGGATGTTGAGACTCCAACCAAGACCAGCGACAGGACCAAGGAGCAGCGTATTCGGTCCTATACCAAATAAACAATTGACACTGGAAAAACCGCCAAAATACCCAAAGGAGACACCAGAGGAGGGTGTGATGGGGAACTTATCAACTACCGCTTATCAAAGCCGGCAGTTGAGAAGTTTGAGTTCGATATGCTGATTTGCGATGACGCGCAATTCATGCGACGCGGCAGCTCATACTCTAACCTTGTTGGCCTTATCAAATGGGAGAAGCTCCTGTTTGTCACCGGTACCCCAATGGCTTCATCGTTGGAAGATGGTCTGTCGCCTCTCACGCTTATTCGGCACATTGACCCCCTTATCTTGGCCTTCCAGGGCCATTATCGACCTCCTGTGCGGGCCTTCATCGGCTATCTCCCGTCGCTCTTTCATAGCGACTATAACCCAACCATCGAGATCAACGAGATTGAGGGCAACCAACCCTGTCAGAGTATCTACCACGACACATTCTTGGAGGTTATCCAAACCGGCAAGGCCGATGCTGGAGATCATCGCTGACCTTGAGCTCCATGACGCACTGGTACACTGGAAGGCAGCCCACTACACTTCAGGTACTGCGGTCAAACCTTGGCTTCTCTCCGCCGACATCCTAGGGGCAAGCGCCGGTCTCCTGGGCTGGGGCGTTGATCTCGGCGCCCAGGCTATCAAGCCTATACTCAACAACTTCTACACCCGCCGAACGATGCGAACTGGTGTTAAGATGCCCGATGGCAAGACTGTCTATCCGGCACAGGACATTCTCCCTTACACCATTAACGTTCGTGATGTCGAATACCGTAAGGATGACCCTATCGGTAAGCGGCTTGCGGAGCTTGGAAAGGATTACGCAGACAAACTGTTCAAGTTTGACAGTGCCGAGATCCCTGAGGTAGCCATGACCGGAACTCAGGCTGGGGAAACTTCGAAGGACAATTCTGAGGGTATGATGAACTTTGGAGTCCATCGAGAAGCGCCCATCAGCGCCTGGGATCCACGGACGATCGAGATCTTCAACAAGAAGGGTTCCGGTCTATATGGTAACAAGGAGAAGTTAGAGCGTCGCTTCACCAAGGTTGTCGACACTCTGCCCCATACCAAGCGACGCAAGGAGAATGCTGTAAAGGCCTCAAGTAGTTATGACGTTGAGCTTGGTGTTGAACAGATCGAGCATCTGCTGCGGGGATCTGGCAACAGGGGCCTAAATTATATTTAGGAGAAGTGTGCCATTGACAAGGACGTGCCTCCGCTGGCTGAGCGTGCCGCTTATGTCGTGGCCGCCTTCGATCCGCGCACGATCGAGGCCTGCAGCAAGAAGCGCTCCGGCTTGTACGGCGATAAGGGGAAAGTGGACCGCCAGTTTAGCACTTTGCTGATACTCAGCTCTACGGATATCAAGTTGCTACTGTCGGTTCTCGAAATGGCACCAAGACCCGCACGGAGATCCTGCACGTGTGGAATAATCCGACCGAGGACCTGCAGAGCTTTGTGGCCAATCTCAGCACTATGTCCACTGGCGTTAACCTCCACAAGTGCTGCGGGAGTGGCATGTTCCTTTCCTGGCATCCGAGCGCCAGTGTCCTTGAGCAGACGAAGGCACGCCTTCTCAGCATCGGTCAGAAGAGGGCTGTTCGCTGGGAAATGATCAGGACGAAGAACACATACTATGGCAACATCGAGCGTATGGTCGTCCAGAAATGGATTCTACAGACTGCGGCACAGTCTGGACTTGCCGAGTGGTTGAAGTATGAGTACTTGGAAATCTGCCTTTGCGGACTGATGAAGTGTAAGTGGAAGCAACCCTTCAATCGGTACGTGTGGATTGTAGAGCGCGAGATCGCGAAGCCAGACATCCAGTACCATTATGATCACAGCGTCATGCTGGGTCATGTTTTCAGCATGATGGCCCGGATGTTGATGCTCGCCACGGAGGAGGGACAGCAGTTCTGATCACGCAATATCAAACACGCAGTTGAAATCACACGCCGAACGGCTGACCCTAGTGATGACAACTGTCAGCTTTCCACAGTGGACAAGGCGTAGAAGTTCTTCTCCTCTCCACATTGGGACAAGGTCGGCAAGAAGCTCAAGATGATGTTCAAGGAGGTGCAGCCCAAGCTTGGGGCTGAAATCAACACAGAGGGCGCGGCATTTACCCGCATTGCCAATCTTCGAAGGCATATTGAGTAGCACCGCATGAAGGTTGAGGAAGGGTCAGTCGATGAACTATTCGAGGGCACCTCGGACCTTGAGGAGTCTGACTTGGAAACTGATGACGAGGGGCTCGAGGAAGACAGTTCTGGTGAGGAAGATGGTGGAGGTGGCGGCGGACGGGGTTCTGCTACCAAGTCTTGTGGCCGTCAGAATCAGGGCGGAAGGAAGCGAAATGCTGATACTGCGGGCATCGCCGCACCTGAGAACGGGCATGAGAGGGCGGCTACCGAGACAGGTGCTGTGCCTAACGGAGCTTTTGATCACCTCAATAACAAACGCAAGGCCAAGAGATCTCAGCTAAGCTTTACACTAATTAAATAAAGCAGCCTAAGTACTAGTCTAGCTTATCATAAAGTAACCAAAGAATTTCGTCTCTTATGGTCTTGGCGACTGGTTCCTCCGGCAGCTTGCCGTCAAGATGAGACTACAAGAGAGCGTGTCTTTATATCGGAATATGTTTGAAACTTGAGAATCATTCGTCAGCAACATGATGAGATTATAACTAAGTGTAGGTAACCGAAACTTGAAAAGTCGTAGTTGTAGGTATTGATTCAACTACTGACCTGGTCAATGGCTTCATCCACTCGATGCTGAGATTATCACTAAGCTGAGTTCCTTGGCATTTTACGGACTTAACGATACAAACCCCGCAACGGTTTCCACAGCAGAAGAGCTTACTCTGTCTTGATGACAAACTGTTCCAATTTGGAAGTATCAAATAGACCTTTTTTTATCCGTATAGTACCAGTTTTCAAATGCTTGGAAGCCAAGGATCTGATCTGCCCCGCTCTCTCCTATCGAGTGTCAGGAGAATACGAAAACTGGTTAGCTTGCTTCGGGGAAGGATTCACTACCCAGTAACACTCGAATACTGGACATGGAGCGTCATGTCTGCTTCTCATCGAAATGCTGGTGCCATTTGAATAAATATGTCTCGTTGTCCCTCGAGACCTGTACTTGGCAACTTACTCAAGAAACTCTACTCAAAAGCTCATTCCAACTTCCGAAAGCTCAAAGCCATACACCATGCGCTATGTCCTCGCAACCATCGTACCTATCATCCTCATCATTTATCCATGTGCCAGCCACTTCTACAACAAGCCTCAAGTCACCGTGGTAGCCCAAATACCAGATTGGATCGAGAACATCGCCCTCAGACCCAACGGCGACCTTCTCCTCTCCACAATCGGAACCGCCAGAATCTACTCCCTCAACCCCTCATTCAAAGCTGAAGTCGTCGCTCAAATCCATGGGGTCAATAGTCTTTTTGGTATCACCCAAGTTGGTCATGATGTCTTTGCTGTCGCCGGCGGTAACTTTACAGATTTTGTTCTGTATAATGATACCATGAGCCTATCGATTCTAGACTTCAAAGCTAGAGAGACAAAGCCAGTTGTGAGAACTGTTTTTGAGAAGTTGGAATATGGCCCCATCAATGGCATGACTTCGCTGCCTGACGCGAAGCATATTGTTCTTGCTGCCGATTCAATGCGCGGCAAGATTCTTCGGATGAATACTAAGACGGGTCATATCGAAGTAGCGATCGAAGATAAAGAGCTCGCTCCATCTGCCGGTGCACCGTTTCCCACCGGCGTTAACGGGCTTAAGATCTTCCGTGGCTATCTCTACTTCACCAGCACAGCTCACCAGACGCTGAACCGCGTTAAGATCGACAATCTGGGTAACAGGAATGGGAATTATCAGGTTGTTTGTAAGTTTCAGGCTGGGTTCTTGCCGGATGACTTCGTGCTCGACAGTCATGGGAATGCATACGTTGCTTGTTGGATGAATAAGGTGGTCAAAGTCACCACTACTGGAAAGATGACAGTTTTGTCTGAGGGATTACTGGCTGGACCTACAGCTCTTGTTCTTAGCCATGATGAAAAGACCCTGTATGCTGTTTCAGCTGGATTAGGTGAAAAGGCTTCTGGTGGACAAGTCATCACAATCCGACTATAAAACTCATAAATTTCATTATTCCTCATACCTTGTATCTAAGCAGCAACCTTGCTCAAAAACAAACTCTGAACATTACACATGCCCTTCAATCCATTAATACCCCACTCGGCGCCAATACCCGACTCTTTATGTCCACCAAACGGTGCCATAGGCGTGATTTCAAAGTGGCTGTTGACCCAAACAGTTCCAGCATCGAGACGCTTAGCAACTCGTTCCGCAGCGTCGAGGTCAGCCGACCAGACTGAAGCACCGAGGCCAAGACGTGTGTCGTTGGCGCGCTCGATGACTTCTTCTTCGTCTTTCCATGAGAGCATGGGAAGAATAGGGCCTGACATCTGCATCAGTACAGTACAAGGTTAACAGACTTTGATATGGGACCTACCGAAGGGCTCCTCAACAACAATTCTCGAATCCTCAGGCGGGTTATCAATAACCGTCGGAGTAATATAATATCCGTTCTTCGGCGCCGTCTCAAACTTTCCGCCAGTAGCAACCTTCCAACCTTGTTTCTCGATGTCTTCAAAGAAAGTCTTGACTCTGTTGTACTGCATCTCGTTTTGCACAGGACCGTGGCTGGTTTCTTCGGAGGAACCGTCGCCGAGTTTGTAGTTCTTGACGTGCTTGACTACTGCGTCGCGGAATTTTTCGTAGATGGATTCGTGGACGTAGATGCGTTTGACGTTGAGGCAGATTTGACCTGAGTTCATGAATGCGAGGGTTGAGACCTTCAAGCTGTCAGCATAGTTCATCTTACAGCTTGGTGGGGTAAAAAGACTTACCTTCTCGGCAACCTTGTCAATGTCAACATCAGGGAACACAACAGCAGCATCATTTCCACCACTACTAATCATTAGCATCGCCATTCCATCCGACCGAATCGATCAACTTACAGCTCGAGAGTCACGCGCTTCAGCGTCTTGGCAGCACTTTGCATAACCAGCTTTCCTGTCTGTGTTGATCCAGTGAAGCTAATCTTATCAATACCGGGGTGGCTCGTAAGCCAAGGTCCAAGGTTATCGTCTCCACTGAGCGATTGAACGACACCGGGAGGGAAGAACTTCTGGGCTAGCTCGACGAGCTTGAGACCACAGTACGGTGTGAAGGGTCTGTGGATTCATTAGCTTCAGCACAAGAGTAGACATTTTGTTTCATAAGGCTTAGGTAAAGAAATAAAGTTGCCTAAGCCCTGGTCTAAGCTGGCATAAAATCTTTCGTCTCATATGCTCTCGGCAGCCAGTCTTCTGACACCCTGACAGCAGGTGAGGCGACTTACGAAGGCTTGACAATGATAACATTCCCCGTGACCAAAGCAGGCGCAATCTTGGCAGCAGCAAGCATAAGAGGGAAATTCCAAGGAACAATAGCAGCAACAACACCAAGAGGTGTATATCGCGTGATAATCTTTCGGTTCTCACTATCCTCTACGACCTCTTCGGCAAGGTCAAAGCCAGCTTGGCCTCTGATCCAAGCGATGGCTGCGTCAGCTTCACCTGTAGCTTGAGGAATCTATACCCGTTAGTACTTCCATCATGGGATTGACAACTAAAGGGAATAATGAGAGAAAAGTATAAATTGGTGACTTACGGGCTTTCCCTGCTCAGAGATAAGTAGATCCGCAAATTCCTTCTTCTGTGCCTCGACGGCATCTGCCCAGGCATATAGCTTCTGTCTCCTCTCCTCCCAAGGAACTCTGGACCAGGACTTGAAAGCCTTTCTGGCTGCATCGACAGCATTGTTCAGATCATCTTGAGTAGCGACGGGGACCTCAGGCTTTTTCTCGAGAGTAGCTGGGTTTATACCCTGATGAGTCTTCTGTGTGGGTGCGCTTTTGCCGTTGACGATCTGGACATAGTCGTCCTTGAGATTCAGGTGGGTTCTTCCGTTTGTAGACATGATGAAATATATAAATCGATCGATGAGGATAAGTAAAACAAGATGGAGAGAATAATGGAAAAATATGGTGAATTTATACACGACGGATATCTGTTTCCCTATCCATCTGCCAACATACTCCCCCGCACTTTAGCCCAACATCGGACCCCGGATAGGAACAAGGTGTCACAAGAAAGATTCGGGAGCTAATTCTATGGACCCGAAGTGTATCGGGCATGACGCCTCTCCACACGCTAATGTGTGTGTCGTCCACTTACAGCTCACGATGTGAAACAAACTCTCAACAAAAGCCGAACGCCTCGGACCGAGAGGCGCGGGTAAAAGAAGCCGTCTCTGGGGTAGCAAATAAGTGGATCACTATCCTGATGTTATTGCGGAAATTGTTGCGGCTCCGATAAATATCCAACGTCGATCAATCACTTTCTTCCAAGTAATCCAACAATATCACCTTTTTCACATGCACTTGCGACATCCAATGCACTTCGCCCCTTCGTATCCTCCTTCAACGGATCCAATCCCTTGTCCATCATCATCAAAAACAGCGCTTTGTCGTGTCCATCCAACAAGTACCTAGACACTGGTCTGGCCGCAATTTTATGCAGCATCGTCTCTCCAGCATTGTTCACTGCAAAAACATCAACGCCGGTATTTTCCGAGAAGAATGAATTGTAATGTTCCACATGACAATGCGTTTTTTCTTGCTCTCTTTGCGGGTCCAACATAGACAAATACGCATGCAGCGGGGTTTCTCCAGCCGAGTCAACTGCATTGATTGAGCCACCCAGAGCAAGATATTTCTGCCACAGAGAAATACATCCATCCATGAAATCATCTGCCAGGTCGTGGATGTGGCGTCCAAAAGGCGACGTTGCTCTGTCCTGGAGGAGACACTGCGAAGCAATGTAGTGCAATGCAGTACGACCTTGTGGATCAGGCTCCAACAAGTCTGCACCCTTGGCTAGCAGAGCTTCGCAAACAGCTGGACGTAGAGTACCAAGAGCGTAATGCAACGGCGAAAAGCCTTGTCCGTCTTTTTGTAATAACGTAGGCGCCACCTCCTCTCGATCGACAAATTCGAGAAGAACAACGTCCGGGAATCCCGGATTGCTCAACAAATGATGCAACGCCGTCTTGCCAGATGGATCAACCAAAGTAGTATTGGCTCCAAGGCTCAAGATTTCCAAAGGGGGCCCAGTCTTATATATCTTTGGAGCCTGTCTGAATTTTCGCGGATGATCTCCCAGGCATCTCTGCCAGTCGCAAGCTGCCATAAGAACAGTTCGGCCTTGCTGGTCGCGACGATCAAAGTCTATCCTTGATGCACAAGGTTCCTGTACTAAGACCTCAAGTGCCTCATGTTCCGGAAATTCGAAGAGAAAGTGAATCAACGTCTCATCTTCATTCAACGGAAGATAGATGTCAGCGCCAAACTTGATGAGATATGCCAGTAGCGGGAGTGTATCCGGCAGCCAGTTGAGCCAACCTTTACGACCAGGCTCCGCAAATGCGGTACAGAACAGAGGATACACCTTGCGAGATTTTGTCGGATCCATGGCGACCTCTACACTTTGACGTGTCTCGTCAACAACATCTGGACTCAAGCCATGTTGTAGCAGTATCTCGAGCGTTTCGAGATTTTGGTCGCGAATGCAAAAGAACAGCGGACTCTTTACGCCGATACTGACATCTGCACCGCGATTGAGAAGCTCTTGTGTAATACGCGGAGACGAGGACGCCTTATGAAGAGCTGATAGGCCTTCATTGTCGAGAGCATTAATGTCAGCACCGCGATCCAGAAGGATTCTGACAGCATCCAATGCCCATAGTCCGTCTGACTCTGTACTGGGCTGCAACCCCATAGAGGCAACATGAAGAGGAGTCTCTCCCTTTCGGTTGACAGCGTTAACATCGGCGCCGTGATCGAGAAGATATTCCAAAGCCTCCAACTGCCAGAAGTGAGCTGCTGACGCTAGGACATGCAGAGCTGTTCTTCCCTCAGCTGTTTCAAAGGTCGAATCACCATCATCCACAGCGCGACATGCAAAATGAACATTGACGTCCACCTTTAATTTCTCGACTAGCATTCTCACAGTTAGATGGTTCGATTCCTTTTGGGAACAAGCCAAACCGAGAGCATTCTTAACGGCTTTACCGGCAAAGTATTGTTCCGATCTAGCCACTTCGAATCTGGCTCTGACACCTTCAGCGCTGCTGTAGTAGCTCACAACCCTTGGAATTCTCTCAATAACAGCCAGGTGGTCTATATTTTGTGAACGACTCGATTGCATCAACCGCGAAAGTAGCGTGTAGACTGGCTCTGATACTGAATTAGCCTGAAAGGCCTCGTTAATCAGTGTAGATGTCTCGTCGATTGAAAGTAATCCCAGTGCAGTGCGAGGATTCTCTAAAAGGACCCGGAAGGCGGCATCATCCTGTCGTAGAGACTTTAAGCGAGGGCTCGGCAACATCAATGCCATCTGCACTTTGATTCTCTGGCGTGCCTTTCCAATGGCCTCGGGAGCCAAATCACTGGTGTCCAAATGCTCAGTAGCCTTTTGGAGGAGCTTTTCCGATCGGTAAAATACCTCGACGAAGCCGGTATAACCTGTAGATAGGGCGATATCGAGAGCTGTCAAGCCTTCGTTATTGCATTGCCCAACACTAACGCCAGCTTTAATGATAGTCTCAATAATTCTTGCAAGAGCAGGCGAGAATTGTCTACGAAGAGCCACCTGAGGAGGCTTATGTTTGGAGCCAGGCCAGATCCAGGTTTTATCCACGTGGTATGAAGGATCACCTGGTCGGAGTTTACTTTGGGATGGAGCTCGGAGCCAATGCGATCGTCTGCCCTTGATATTCCACATACACTGCTCAGATGCAACATCTGCACAAGCGTGAAGGACTGTTGAACGATCGATAGCCTCAAAATGAGGCGAAGCGCCACTTTTTAATAGACGATCCACGATTTCCACCTCTCCAGAGCTGCAGGCGTAGAAAAGCGGTGTTCTACCTTCGTTGTCCTGCTGATCGATGTCAATACCTTGTTTGAGGAGCTGAGCAACGATATTCGATTTGCGCGCACGACAAGCCATATGCAGAGCGTTCTGTGAGTCTGAAGTGCGAAGGTTCACATCGACGCCTCGGCCTATCAGCTGGGCCACTTCACTTTCCGATCTGGTGGCTGCTATGTGTAGAGGGGCAAAGCCATCGTTGTCTAGGATCTCCAGGTCGACAGCGGAACGACTGCTAAGCATCTTGATAAAGTGATAGCGCTCCTGTGTGTCTCCAATGGCCCGTCGTGGCTCTTGTTCTTGATACAAGTGCAACGGAGTAGACCCTTGATTGTTGGCGGCATTCACCTGAACTCCGAGATGGACAAGCCAGCCTACAAACTCCGCAGGGTTCTTTGTTCCGGCATACCATCTTGAAATAAGGTGAAGGATGTTATCACCGTTATTGTTGGTCTCGAAAGGACTAACCCCATTCACAACAAGTTGCTTCAAGTCTTCCCACTGCTCTCTCGACGAAAGGCAGTAACGGAGCAGAGCATTGTTCCCATTGTTATCCTTTGCGTCAACTCTGGCTCCGTGATCCCGTAAGATTTCCAATCTCTCCAAGGATCCTTTATCGCAACACTGTAGATACAATGTCCTTCCATGTTTATCCTTTGTTTCAACGTCGAACCCTTCCGCCAAGAACATCTCGAGGCATTGTTTGAACTTGTCTGTCCATCTCGACATAAGACTGGATAGAGAGAACCAACTTTTCTTCTTCATTTCCATGTCTTGGCAATGAGAAAAGAGGAGCTTGAAGATGCTGGGCCCAAGGCTCAGTGCATGGGACAGTGGAGAGTGGCCTTCGTGGTCCTGGCAAGAAGTATCTGCACCATTTTCGAGTAAATATTTAACAATCACCCGGGTCTTCTCTTCCGATTCGAGTCTGTAATTGCGTCCTCTCCAATTCAAGGTTGCCAGAAGTACTGTTTCACCCTGGCCGTTCTTGTCATTCGGATCGCAGCCTTTCTCCACCAGGATCTTGATGACTTCCAGATCTCGAGTGTTGCGAGCAACGCGGTGCAGAACGCTACTCGCGCAATCTTGCCCATTAGCATCCAGATCTTCACTAGGGGTATTATCAGTCACTTTGACGTCGGCCCCCGCCTCAATCAGAGCCTTGACAGCAGGGCAGCATTTCCCAGAAGTATTCCAAAAGCTTCGACGAAAGCCTGCCATTTCCAGCAAAGCAGTGTTGCCTTGGCTGTTGGGCTGGTCGATATCAGCTCCGGCCTTCAGGAGCAATTTCAAGATGCCTTGGCACTCAGAGTCATTGGCCTCTTCCCATTGATGCGCCAGTTCGTGAATCGGTGCTTTTGCAACCAGATCGAGTGGCCTGTCGCTGTACTCTTCCGAATACCACTTTGACAGTTTTCGGGTATCTGCGCCTCGAGTGATAAGTGCTTCGACACACTTGGAGCTTGTTGATCTGCACGCCAAATACAACGCTGTTGTCTCTTGATGCATGGCGTCGGGTGAGACGGGTGAGTTGTTCAGCAGCGCTGAAACAGCATCTGAGCGACCCTTTTCGCACAGTAGACACAGCATCTTTTCCAGCTTGGGCTGGTCACAAAACGATGCCAAAGCTAGGACAGTGTCGACGTGTCCTGTTCGACTGGCATACTTTAGAGCACATTCTCCTTTCGTCCTTTTGTAGCCACATCGATTGGATCCCATGTGCTCTTCCTTTGTTTTAGCTGTAGCCGGGTCCACGCCTGCTTGAAGCAGTAGCCTTACTACTTCTGGTCGGCACCTGAGAGTCGCAAGGTGGAGTGGCTTCACTCCTCTTCCATCCTCAGCATCGGGGTCAGCTCCATGTTGGAGAAGAAGGGCTACGACCTTGACGTGCCCATTCGCAGAGGCCCAATGAAGAGGAGTACGCTCTTGCGCGTCAAATGCTGATACAGATGCCTTTTCCTGTAACAGTTTGGCGGCAAACTCGGACAGCCCTGCAAATGCTGCGAGATGAAGAGGCGTTGGAATCCCTACGGTGGAGCCTTTCTCCTTGGATGTGGTACCCCATTGGAACACAAGCCATCGTAAAAATGAAATACTTTGAGGGTTAAGAAAGCTGTTGATGGCCTCAAAGAAGTCGTCATCTGCCACATCATAGAAGCTTGCGTGGTACGACCAGTTTTCCACAGCGTAACCAAGGAATGCATGTTGTAGTCGAGCATCCCTGTACTCGAACGGGTCTTCCTGGACCTCTTGACTTCTGTCGAACGGATCAACAGTGTGCTTAGGTGGCTTGAATGTGACGGTTGGATCCAAAGCAACAGCGCCGGACCTTTCGGTTTCCAACAGCATCGTTCCAGACTGCAGGTATCGAAGACAGTTCATGGCCATTTTTCGATGCGCGTGGAGCGAGTCGATGATGGGAAAGCCAAGTTCACCCATCTCGGCAACGCTCCGAGTATCGCCGCGTAAGAACTCTGTGAAAGAGTGATGAATGACTTGCAAAGTCTCGTCTTCAAGAATCTCGATCAAAGACCCGCAGCTAGCCGCAATCAAGGGCTTGAAGGATTTTGGTTCTGCTAGGTCGGGATATAGACACTCCAAGAGACTTGCAAGCTCGTTCAATCGCAACGGTCGGGAAGCATGAGTGACAGCTTCTAGCACGAGGAGCTGCACGTCGGTGGTGATCCCTGTCTCTCGGCGCTGCTTAGCCAGTATGCTGCTATATGTGTGCTCAAGACCGACCGGGAGAGATGCCTCAAGGGCTGCCAGATCAACGGGTTTGTCGGATTGTAACGACTCCTCGACTTGATCCATCGTCAGCTTCGCATAGAGAAAAAGACCTTCGGACTTTCCCGCCATCATATCAATGAGGTCTTGTTTCCGCTGGCGATGATTGTCGGACTGGAGAGAACTATCGAACCGATGGTTCAGGTAAGCAAGAATATCGGCATCAACAAGACGCTGCTGAAGACTGACATGCACGATTGAAGAATCGCGTAGTGTGCTTTGCAGATATTGTTTCGGTCTACTCGTCATGAGCAACTTCAGCGATCTAGGCCGATGGGTAGCGAGACTGTTGAGCTTCTCCAAAAAGGGCTTGTTGTCGCTTGACATCTCATCAAGAGCATCTCCGACACAGTATAGTTTGGGTACGCACGAGACGCCATGAAGAAAGAGCTCAATTAAGTCGTTGTCCGATGTCTCTTCCAAACTCGTCCCAAGACGCGGTTGAAGCGCGAATTGCAGCTTCGGGGAGTATGGCAGCAGCTGAGCAAGCCAGTCTTGAATGAGGGCTCGCGGCAAGAAATTGGCGGCGACAATATTTCGAAAGAAGAAGAAAAGAACTGGACAGTTCTCAGTGACTTTCAGATGCTGGATGAGGCTGGCCGCCATGACGGATTTGCCAGCGCCAGGCACGCCTTTGATCCAGAGACTGCCATGATCGGGAGAGTCATGCCATTTTCGATACTCCTCGGTTTTGCATATCCAGAGTCCGGTTCCTGGTGCTTGCGAAAGAAGATGGCGCCGATATTCGCCAGAGTCAGCAAGGTAATCGGTAGGCTGGAGCCATTCTCTCAATTGAGCGACGAGTTCGGGGCCCAGCGCAGTGTCTTCATGGTCGACAAAATCGTATTCATCTGCTGTGTTTGCAGATTTCGGCATTTTAGCAAATTGATGCAAAACTTGAGAGATGCAAAATTGGTCGGGTTGGACTTTCCTTGTATGTTATTGAATTGCTGACTGTCAGACGCGGCTGATCAACTTAGGCAGCCATCGCCCCCACGCTTTCCTTCCATCCCAAGCAGGTGGGTCGAAGAAAAAGCGAGACTGAGCTGAGGGTATCATAAAGGGTAGGAGAGTCTAACCTAAGCTTAGTGCCTGAGTAAGTCTAAGTTATTTTGTCAATAGGCTTCTGTGTCCTGGTTATTTTTCGGAGCGCCTGCCAGGGTCGTAGGTCTTGCTGGCAGGGCCATCACGACGCAAGTCCTTCCTTCCATTCACAGTGAAGCGATAAATTGGTCAGAAGACGTGGAGTTGCAAATTCTATATCACTATAAACTCTTATTTGACACGAGGTAAATAGACGGTAAAAGTAAGTATTGGATGGATAGCTTTAGTGAATTTCTACACGTTGACGCTACGTAATGGGTCGATCAACAAGTCGAAATGTTGGAAATTAACAGATTATTCATGAACCACCCTAACATGCCAGCGTTGAGTTGTTCACTTCGAAGAATATACCGCAGTAATTTCCATCCAAACTCTCTACTCTTTAATATATTATCAATGATACCTGTAATCTTCAGAAATATCATGTTTGTGGAATAAAACTTACTTGCGGGTCCAGTTACCCGATACCCGAAACAAGTGCAACTGAAACAAAACGTCAAGTGAATACTGTAAAATGTCTTAACGCGTAAACGCGTCAAAGTGTCAGGGCTTTCCTCTACGCATCTCGAATATCGTTGTAACAGACAGCTCACCTCATCTCCAATATGCTCCCCGGACCACTCTACAGTGCGTACCAACAGTACAAAGAAGACACCGATTCCGTCGCTGCCTGGCTGGCCTCTACTGCCAAAAGATGCGGCTATAAGGCGGACCAGCTGTCGTCTACCGGGGACAAGGCTGGACCTGGTCGCCTCAAGGGCAAGGCCAGAAAAGATGCGAAGAAACAGCAGCAGGCGCCCACAGTCGCATCCTCAGCCCCAAAGTACATCATCGCAATCAAGGATTTCATCCCATTGGCTGATTTTATCTTCGCTTGTACCAAGCTTGTGGTCAAGGTTCCTGCTGCATTTGCTACGACCATCGATCGAGTTATCTATGTGAGATCGAAATTCGGCGAGAAGATGAGAAAGCGTGGAATTGAAACAGATTAGGACTCTGATGACAGTCACAATTATTTCGTGGGAGTCTTGAAAACCGTCAGGAGTATTCTTAAGCCTCGAATGCCTGCTGAAACTCCTGAATCTGTATCTTTTGAAGATTTGTCCAACCGCTTTATTGGTCTGAAAGTCCAGGAGCCTTCTCAAGAGTTCCTAAACGCCCCTGACCTCGTCCGGCCCGAGAAAGAACAGGGCGACGACAACAACTACGAGGCAGAGCTTCAAAAGTCTTTGGACGATGCTATGATGGCATGTACAGGCCTGGTCAACGACCTTAACAGTATCAGAAATTGCATCATATCGATCTGGACTGCTTTGTCCGGATTTAAAATGGCAGTGTGGATGCAGCTGTTGCCGCTGTTACCACCAATACTGCCATCGACCTAGCACGAAACATCATCGAGCAGGTTCTCCCAGTCCTTGAAGCGCATGGCAACCCTTGTCAGGTTTTCGAACAATGGGCTCGCTGGTATGCCGAAGCTGAAGGATTTACTGAGGATGAGGCTTCCGCATGGGGTCAACCCGGGGCTGGAAATGAGAAGATGTATGCCGTCGCAGACAGGTGCTATCTCAACGCCAATGTACTCCTCCGAAACTTCATAAAAAGGATAGGTAACCAACATCCTACACAAGTACCTCTGGGCGTGTTTGAAGCGTATGACCCAAGAAGCAGTCGGTCCGAGAAAGATGGTCATGCCAAGTTGGAAGAGGATGAACATGTTCTGGGCGCGTTCTTCACCGATGCTGTAACGCTCGTACATGGAGTAAAAGGCTGGCCAGTCGACGATGAGTTCATTCGAGGCATTGTTGAGTTCGGCCTAACAGGAAAACGGCCTTTATATCTGGTCTTCGCTGCTCAAATTATTATTGATATCCATTCTTACCTCAGAGTGGACGCGGATCTTGGATTCAGACATCTGGGTGAGCATATTGACGCCATGCGCGCTGACCTCCGTCGTCAAATGGAGTTTACTGCGAGGGTGAAGTCGCCCAACTGGCCCGCTGTAAACGGACTTGTACTGCGGAATCTTGAAACGAGAATGGGCTGGATTAAGGACGATCCGGTGTTTCTTGCTAAGAAGAGAGTGGCGGAAAATTCCGGGCTGCTTGTGACAGCGTCCCAAAAGTACCGCTTGTTGAAACTGTCGCCCATCATTAGTGGCCTCCTCTTGTTCCATTTCCGCGCAGAGATGTACGACTTGAGCATCGTGGTTATGAATTGCTGGGGCTCCGTCACATATGCTGCGCACTTGTACAATGCTCTTTCGAACGAGGAGGAGCTTGAAGATGATTGGCTGGATATGGACATTACATTGACTGGCCTCGGCAGCTCCAATGTCTTCATTGGGAATCGACCGACCGACAAGGAGGGCTACTCCAGGAGATTACTTTTGCAAATGGGAATTTCAGCTTCTGCCATCTCCCGCGATGGCCTTGTGAAGAAATACGCCAAATCTAGGTCTGGGGTTCGGATGATCAAACGCCGCGCGCCTGTCTCATCTATGTTCATTGATAGATACACGGGACGGTCTACAAGAGTCAACGTGTCACCCGAGGATGTTGACGACATCGTCTCTCGTGATGAAAATGAACATCGAGAATACCAGAGTGGAGATACTAAAATCAACTTTAAACCCACGCAGTTCAACGAGGTTTTAGACAAGGACGATGCCGGACATTTCCAGGTGTACTCAATTCGTTCGGGTGAAAGAAAGCGAACAACCCCACGGAAAAAAGCGACGGAAGGTCGTAAGCTCAAACCCAAGGAACTGCTCATGCCACTTCAGACAGCTTTGTCAGGGGAAATCATGGAGTTTGCACTGCCTTATATCCAGATACATCTGATGGCATGGGACATACTGAGCGCCATCAAAGATGCCTGCGACCCCATTCTTTTACCAGTGTACGGCATAACACATCTTCAAAACGAATGGGAAATTCCAGAGGTTGTTACTGAAATCTTTGCTGAGCTCTGCGCCGACCCGGAAGGGATCGGCAAGCAGCTCATGCGTACAGCAGCACAGGCGTTCGATAAGACAGTTAAGGAGAAGGGCGGGGTTGACGTGGTGAGAAAGATTTTCTCCGAACGTGAAGGGATGTCACTCTGCTCTTCGGAAGAATTGTTTGGGGAGAGTCATGAAAGGTATCATGAGCGTCATGGTGGAGAACCGGTTGAGGATTGTAATTGGGGCTGTGGTTGGCATGCTGACTGGGAGAATGATGATGAGAAGGAGCAGGAGAAGGAGGATAATAAAGAGGAGGAGAATGATAAACAGAGCTAATTGTAGTGATTCAAATCTAAAAAGGAAGGGATTTGTCTTAATATAGGTTGATTGCACAGATATAGAAGGGCTGTCCTGTTATTGTGCGGACCTTGGTTTGGAACTGAGAACTCGTTGAAGATAAGGTTCATCAGAGAATATACCTTCTAAATAAGAGTTCGTGTAATCAAAAGTATTGTTTTAGTAAGTACGCATTCTGGGCTTCTTTATTACTAGATGTATCACAAGCAAACCCCGAGTAGCTGAGGTTAAGTAACCGTACCAGTGGGTATCCGAGAAATTATCCTAAGGCTTAGGGTATAGAAGTAAAGTAACTTAAATGTGAGCCTAAGTCAGCCTAGGATCACTAAAGTATTTCGTCTCTTGCTTTTGGCAGCTGATTCTTCTAATACCCTGATGCCGTGGCTCGCCGCTCTTGAATATGCACTAGTCGGGTCTGGGCCTAGCCCTGCTGACGCTAAACTCGAAAGGAAAGTACTCACTATGAATCATTTCCTATCAACTGCCAATAATACTATTATTGAAAGAAGCGAAAAGCAGTATATATAAAGTGACGAAGACGGCTGGAATCACAAAGGAAACAACAACTCGGTCACTCTAGAATCAATAAAGTCACCATGGGCTTCCAAAGAACCAAATCCGACTACTTCGACCTGTCAAGCCCATTCACACCCCTCCCCAAATATGGGCACTTTTCACAGAAGTCTTCCGAGTACTCAGCCGCCGAAGCCTTTCTTCGAGAGGCACTGTCTGAGCTAAATGCTCAGCCCGATTTCCCATCTATGCGTGCAGTTGCAGGCGATCCTGATGCTGTGATGCCAGCCAATGGACCAGACCGGTACAAGGATATCGTTACCGAGCTTATAAAGATTCCTACACGAGACGGGGCTAAGATTGAGTTGAAGGTTTATAAGAGTAACAAGGTGAACAGTCATGCGATGCTGATGTATAGGATGCATGGTGGAAAGTGGTGTATTGGAAGACATGAGGTTGATGGTGTTGATAATGTTTATGCCGCTACGAATCCGGATATTGTTGTTGTCAGTGTTGACTACAGATTGTGAGTTTGACTTCTGAACTTGTGGAAGAGATGGTTCTTACCAAATCAGGGCGCCTGAGAACCCGTCCCCAACACAAATCAACGATTGCTACGACGGTCTCATCTGGGTATGTTCCATTGAAATCCAAGAGTACTGTAAGCTAACAATATCAAGTGCAAAAACAATTGTCAAAGGCTAGGCATTGACCCTGAACGCATCGTTATCAGCGGCGGTTCAGCCGGAGGTCAACTCGCCGCTTCTCTCGCCCTCGAGTGTCAAGAGAAGAAGATCACTGGTGTCATTGCACAGGTTCTCCACTTCCTCCCAACATGCCATCCCAAATTCTTCCCCAAAGACAAATATGAATACGGCAGCTACATCCAGAACCACGATGACTGCGTCCTCGATACATTAGGTATGGAAGATGCTTGGGACGCTTATACGCCTAATGCAAAGCCTGACTATCGGCATTCGCCTCTTCTTGCGGAGTCTTTCAAAGGGTTGTCTCCTACACGTGAGTCCATACTAATGAGAATGGGGGCTTTGTTGCTGATGACTTTTAGTGATCCAATGCGCTGGCCTTGATCCCTTACGCGATGACGCTTTGGCCTATGCCGAGGCTTTGAAAAATGACGGCGTTGACGTTGAAGTTCATTGTTATGCTGGCGTTCCTCATTGGTTTGCCTATACCATGACGGAGTCGCCGCAAAGTATTCAATTCCTCGAAAGATATAATGCCTTCCTGTCAAAACAGACGAGACAGTAATTAGATCCTTATTTAAGCAGACAAGATATATAGATTTGGCAGAATCTCTGGCTCATTCTGGAACCGATATATGTACTCCCGAACCACCTTAGCACAGACCGAGACTGAGAGGGTCAATAGGAATGCAACCACCAGTAATACCCACAGCACCTGCCTGGTCCCCATTATGGTTGAACACATACATCTGAGCACTCAGAGTAGCACCAGGTCCACCCCACCTCTTCGTATTGAGAATGACATGTTCAAAAGCCTCCTGGCACTGCGTAACGTCCCTGGGCCCAGTTTCTTTACAGTCGATGTCGCCGTTTGCTGCAAAGGTGGCAGAGCCGGGGTTTAGAGTAACAAGCCCGCCGTGGCACCTGCCAATATGTTAGTGATTGTGAAAAGAGAGTGAGATGATGGATGTACCCGTCTTTGACTAGTTCGTTGCAGTAATCCTTTACTTTGTCCCGTGTGAAGGCTACGGCGAAGCCATTGCACGTTGCTGCGCAGGTTCCGGTTACGAAGGGGTCTTCGGGCCAGCCCCAGTCAGCGGCGACCATTGGACTAAAAGCAGCGACTGCAGTGGCGATGATTGTGAAGTAGCGCATGTTGGAGATGGGATTTTGTTGATTGGAATGATTGCCAGAACACGGCTTCCTGGTCAGGTATTTATACCAATTACAGAGACAGCCTCTTTGAGACATCCGTACTACTATTCAGATCGAGATCGGGATCGAAAGTTGATACTTTGGGGTACTTTTAATTGACTCCAATTCTTGAATGCGTTTGAAGACTCAAATGTCGATCTTCCGATGAGATCTCACCTTTTCTAGATATCGATTCCACACAGATGATCTCATGCATGGGATGAGTAGTCCGCGTACATATGATAGTTGGAATCCATTGTACGGGACATCGCGGTCTCAGAGAATTGTCATTGGTTCAATTGAAGTTACGAGGACAGCCCCCAAGTTGTTGTGGATGGAAAACCGGGTCACGATAGTAGAAGGATTCCAAGGTTCCACTATATTTTGCACTTTTGTATGTAAGCTGACTGCATAGACAAAAAGTACGGAATTCCCGATTGAGTTATGAAGGTCTTTTGCAATTGAATCCTTGACCTGGGGGCCCTCTGATTCATGTATGTTGAAGGAATCCTTCTTGTATCAATCGATGGACACCTTCAAAGCGCCAGCCAAGATTCACGAAGTACGAGTGTGAGCTCAAGGGCTAATACAGTTCGGCAGAGAGTGCAACCATGATTCATACCAAGAAGGATATGCAGTAACCGATCTCATGGTCGATGGCATGTTCCTTACGACAGCGACGCGGCCAGCTGTAAAACGAGACACTATTTTCCCGTATTGAACGTCTCAGCTTCGTCATAACACAGTCATGATATCTGAGGCGCATCGAGGCAGTTTGCGTTATGGCGTCGGGATTGATATGGTAGTTTCTAAAGTGCCATATCCCAGTACTTTCTTGTTCTAGAACAATTAACAGTGAAGGGCATCTGGTGTAAGGAGAGCACCGCTGCAGTTAGCAAGGCGTCAGGGTATTAGAAAAATTGACCATTAAGACCTCAAGAGACAAAATAATTTAGTTTTTTATACCAGCTTAGACTAGCATTTAGGCTACCTAGGTACTTTATTTCTGTATCCTAAGCCTTAGAGGATAATTCTTCTAACACTCACCCATCCGCAGGGTTGCTAATTCAAATGATCGAGCTTGCCAATTATCTGTTGGCAGTGACTATGGGCTATACCCAATCTGACCTAGCTCAAGACGATTAGATAAGGCTGTTGCCTAATCTGACCCTTGCTCCAATACATCAGTATGACTCCGAGCAGCTTAGTGCATTTATATGGAGCTTCTTATAAGGAATCACGTCAAAAAGGTAAACGATCAGGTCTTTCAGGTTTTCTTTAGTTACTCTAGTATTTTACTTCCAATACACAAACCAACGTCAAACGCTGCTACTCAGCCCATCAGCCCGTAATGATGGCTGGTACAAGTCTCGAGACCAGTAAGTCCCACTCCCATTGATCAGAGTTTGGCGAGCACCTCTATGGACAATTTGAAAGAGCATATAATTGACTATATTCGACTCACGCAGCTCATCTTGAGTCCAACGACGGTGAGATCACTGAAAGTTTCGATGACATGGGTCTTGAGAGCAATCTTCTCCGCGGAGTTTACGCATATGGCTTCGAGAATCCCTCCGCTATCCAGAAGCGTGCTTTCAAGCCTATGATGGAAGGTATCAGCAACCTTCTGAATTGATGAGTAAAGTATTGACTGTATCTCATGCAGGTCACAATGTGATTGCACAAGCGCAGTCGAAAACTGGAAAGACCGCCGCTTTCTGCATCTCCACTCTTCAGAGAATCGACCCCAGCGTGAAGGCTTGCCAGGTTCTGGTCCTCGCACCGTCGCGTGTCATGGCGCAGGAGGTTCACAATCTCATAGATGCTATCGGTGACTTTATGGACATACACACCCACGTCTGCAAAAGCCCTAGAGAAGAGATTGGTGTTCTCATGGATGATGCGCAAATCGTCATCGGCACCCCTGGCCGTGTACAGAACATGATCGAGCGTGGCGTCTTTCGCATCGATGATATAAAGATGTTTGTGCTCGATGACGTTGACGACCTGCTGGCTCGGGGGTTCGAAGAGCAGATTGAAGATACAATCTCGCTACTACCACAGTCTGCCCAGGTTATTCTTGTGTCTACTACCATGCCACAAGATGTACTTGCACTTGAGGCCAAGTTCAAGCGCGACTTTGTCCGTGTTATCGTCAAGGCTCAGCCTATTATCGAGGGTGTCAAGCAATTCTATATCGCTGCTGATAACGAAGATTCCAAGCTGGATATTATTTCTCAGATCTACGACGCTATGCAATCCTCCCAAACCATTATCTTCTGCAGTACTCGCAAAAAACTTGAGTGGCTTACTGATAAGCTCACTGCTCGCGGCCTCACTGTCTCGTCCATGCATGGTGATATGGATGCATGCTATCGCTGCGACATTATGAAGGAATTCAGAAGTGGTTCTTCTCGTGTTCTTATAGCTACCGATCTCCTTGCCCGTGGCATCGACACCCAACAGGTATTACTCATTGTCAATTTCGACCTTCCATCACAACCCGACAAATATATGTCCCGTGTTGGATGGGGGGGCCGACCCAGCAGGAAGGGAGTGGCCATTAACTTAGCTACCGTTGATGATATGTCCATGATGCGAGAAATCGAGCAGTACTACGGTACTCATATTGAGATAATGCCAGAGAATGAGAGTCTGGAAAGTATCATATCGAAGTTGGGCTAGACTCGACCAGAATGTACCAATGGTGCTATAGGCTATATAAGTGTTGTAAAAAGCAGACAATCGGAAGTCTAGAGTAGATTGAGATGACCCAAGCTTGCGTTTGAGTACAGTACGGCAAAACTCAAAAGCAATGACACGAAAGTGTCGAGGTCAGCCGCAAAAGTGTTACTTGATCGTCATCATAAGCTAGCAGAGGCGCAGTTCAATAGTCCTTATCTCAAGAGACATGCTTGTTGAAATAAACAGCTTGTGTGATTACATTAGCCAATAGTCTGCCTTCGTTCAACCATTTTCTGCAGGTCGACTACTTAGTCTTTCAGCTCCGGCACGTGCGATACTCACAGAATCCTTCTGCAATTTCCCAAGCCACTTTGGGTCGAGCTCGCCTGGTGATTGGGGAATGTGGTGGCTGACTTGAATGAGGTTGGGACTTGATAGGTTCAACGTTGACCGCGGCTCGATATCAAGCTCTCAGTTCCGAGACAAACATGATAGCAGCTATGTCCAACTTGGGGCTACCTTATCTTCTCTACGATATTAATACTCCTCCTCCCCTTGCCGGTCCTTGTCTCGAGTCAAATATTGGTCCGGGGTCTGTGGACTTGAAATCTTTTTGTGAGAAGTGCAGGAACCTCGGCGGCTGTGAAATCTGATTCATACCTCGATTCATCGAATGATTCCGCGTGTCACAGATAGAATGATATTGCTTTATGAGCATTGTTAGTTTGACTGTCCATATACAGGCTCAACCAGAGTACATGGTTTGTAACTGCTATAGGCGATTTATTAAAGTTATCTGGGCAATCGTTGACTAGACTAGACTCTATTCTGCTATCCGAACTCCACGGCTTCTCCCTCCACGACACATTTGTGGTCCAAATCCGGTTCCCCGGTGTCACCCTAGATAACAATACTAACCAATCTCCAAGTGCGAGAACAGTCAGGGTTCGGCCCCGTTAGCTTCGGCCTCATGTTCCACCCTATCAAATCAATCCTAGAGCTCTGTCTCAAATTGGCTATTCGCAAAGAAGCTTTAGACAAAAGGTAATCTTGCTCTAGACCTTTCACTTATCCATCTCAGCTCCGTGAGCACCTGCCTCATATTTCTTAAACTCGGCCGGAATGTCATCGAAGCTCACATCAGTCTCAACCAACTCGAGCAAGCCACGCACGATATCCTCAGGAGTAGTCTCGTTCGTGAAAAACCGATGATCATCGATTCCAACAAAATCGGGGGCTGAAACAGTATCTGGGGTAGATATATCCTGTAACTGGGCATCGAGTGATCTGGCACCACGACGGGCATGGCAATGATGGGTTTGAGCACAGTCAAACCAAAATGATCCTTTTGAGTTGCCACTCCCAAGGCAAAGAGGCGATCCGAAACCGCCTTTTTTGACCTCACCACAATTCTTGCCTTCCTTTCCAACACAAATAGCTCCAATACCGGTAGGAGGCATACCGGTGATGAGACTAGAAGAGAAGACATTGCCGATTCTCTCAGCAAAGCAGGAGTATGTTCTAATTCTTGTGCATTCTCGGTAATTGCCTTTGCAAGTGCCAGTGCGGAAGTTGCGAATAGTTACAGCTGATGCCGCGTGAAGAGTGGCCAGGGAGGTGAGGAGGATCTGGGTGAAATGCATGATTTAAGAATGAATCTTTGCTTGGATTAAAGTAAAGTGAGATTAATGTTGGTAGGTAGATGCTGAGTCGTGTGTGCTCTGGAGAAGAATGTTATGATAGTTGCTCGGGGATGAGCTCAGCCTTTTATATACATTATGAAGAAAAGCGAACAAGAGATTTTGTGCTCGGTCTTCACATGGGAACAAAAATTATAGTGGTGAGCAACAAATACTGCGTTGACCATTGGAGAGCCTTGACAAGAATCCACTTAGAGCTAACAGCATATTCTAGGATCACAAGACGAGGTTCCCTTCGCATTAAAGCTTTCAAAGTTCTTTTGTTACAATTCATCCCTCGTTTTCTCGTTATGGTTTACAATCCGATATCCTCGCAACGGCAATATTGAGGCTTCACAGAATAGAAACCAGACTTTTCCTTCACGCAATGAAAATCGGGATACGTCACTCTGGAAGACCACGATGATTTTTGTATCAGGGCCGTGGAAGACATAGCCTTCTTTCCCACGTTGAACTCGTGGTCGCCGTCTGTTCGACCTTCGTATATGTTGTTGGTTCTAACCAACATACTTGTGCCGTGTTTCCGACGTAGAACCAACAGCATTGAGCCTTGACCTCTTTTCGGCAGATATGAACCAATGACAGTGCAACAAACGTGTAAGGTGCTTTGATGATCACCATCAACCGATACCAGCAATTCAAATGTTAGGAACTTTCGAGACAAATCTTATCTATTCCAAATGCAGTCGTGGCCGAACCATAAGGTGGTATCATCTCAGGTTTCAACGGCCGATAAGACGCTGACGGTTAGCGCAGGATGATCGAAAGAAACACCGTCCAAAAATGCCGCAATTTTTTGTAATATGTTCTGGACTCTAACGGGAAGTATCGTAGAAATTGTGCAAGAGGGTTGAGACTTCTGGGAGTAGCAAAGCATATGTTCTTGTGTCAACATGCCATGTGACTAATTGGAGAGTTATTTGTGTTGCGCTGTCCTGAACTATCAATTGACGTATGATGACGAACTGGGTTTTTGGCAGTCAATACAACAGTATTGATCGCACGACTACTTGTCAGAATTCTCCATATTGCCATCATTCGAGTCTTCCTTCACCTCATATGCCTTCAGATCATCAGGTATATCCTCGTACTTGACTTCGTCTTGATCGCAGAGCGCATATAGTCTATCCGTAACCTCTTGCGGCATTCCATGGTTGATACGAAAGCGATGCCCATCGATGCCGACAATGTTAGGCTCAACTTCTTTCAAGGGTCCATGTTCTTCCAATGCGCGCTGAGCCAGCTTCGTAGCTTCGGTACTTTCCGGCATAATTAAAACGATGGATCGGTCTGATACTCTTTTATCGTAGGGTCAATGAAAAATTCCAACAGGGGCATTTTATGGCTTACCGATACTGTTGCTCGAAAGGAGTTGTTGGCTGAGTGGATGAGAAACTAGCAGCGTAAATTCTTACTGGAAGAGCAGGGGATATATACGGGGAGCACGGCTGATAGATGAGTAAAGGGCCTGGCATTCGCTACATCATGGACTATCCTCTCATTAGCCTTTGCGGCACGGGAGCCATAGCGCGAGGCCATAGCGTGCTGCACACATGATACGTACGGAGAAGCTATGATCCTTGATAAGGATTTCTGTAGCGTAACAGTGCCAAGTTTCTATGCATAGATCGCCATAGAGGATGCAGTCAAAAGAATTTCGGGCGTACTTTACGGCCTCTAAGAGTAAGTCACTAAGGATATTAAAGTTCAGGTTTAGTAGCGGAATTAGCCATTAGTGCAGTGATCGGGTTAAAATGCACTATAGAAGATGGCGTAGGGAAAGGTTTCTCCTAATAGCATAAGTAGCTTCTCGAGGAGATTCCAAGTTCCCTGACTACATAACTGACTAACCACATCGCGGATCATCGTTGGGAGACTTTGTTATCGAGCCAAGTCTTCGGCATTAGACTTCCAGCGTCTGTTCAGATAACAGCAGGCCCTTCTATGAAGTTGTCAAGAAAACTCATATCTAACCCCTCCAACGTCCACGTATCTCCGACAGGATTATCTGACAGCAGTGGAGACATTCCAACATCTCCATTAAGATTGATCCCCTCTGAAGCAGACATCGATTCAACCGGCTCGATGCGTCGAGAGGCAGGTGTCTGACCCCAAGGAACCTCCATAACAACCGGCAAAGCTTCCTTACCCTCCGGATCCCGTCGTAGAATCTTAATAACAGGACAGTGAGGAAGATGAATCTCCAAAACTGTGCCATCATCACTTGCCTTGACATGATTACCCAGTTCTGCATCCCTCTTCATCGCTTCTGAAAAAGACACATGATACCTGACCCCAGCCGTAACATTATCCTCCATAGCCAACAGATAGTGTAGAAGTGTTGTCAATCTTTTTGAGATCTCATCTTCAAATTTGTGCATGCTGGTTTCTGCTATGGAAAGGACTTGTTCGAGTAGACCGCGATCACTCAAGCGTTGTTGTGTGAGGAAGTGATATCCGTGGTCCTCGATTCTTTTATGACGATGATCGCATAGAATGTGACCCAAGGTTAATGTGGTGGATGCCATAAAAGCGATAAGGTCTGTTCCTCGACAGTAAGTCTTCGTCTGGGGCAGCGTACGAATGGATATGAATCTCGTCAAGATTTCTCGACTTGTTGTTACAGCTGTGAGTTTATGGTAGCCACAAGATTCATCGCCATCGATTTTGAGTATGTACGGCATATGAAGCGCAAGTAAAAGATGGTACTGCATGAAGTGGTCGTTGAATCGAAGTGTTTCGCGAATTCTATCAGGAAGTTCCGAATGTGACGCAAGAGTAGGCGGGATCCACCACTGAGCTGGCATCGAAGTGCAAGCGTCGCGAAGTATTTTGTCAATGTCCTTTGTGATTTCCTGGTTGTATAGGTCGGCAGTCTTGCGGTTTAAAAGTTTCGCACAGGCGAGCGAGCAAAGAATTTGCAACTTTCGATTGGCTGGGTGTGATTCAAGATCATTGATGAGAGGAAGCGGTTCGTCGGGTGAGCTTTGTGGAAGACCAAGCATCAAGCAAAGATATCTGTCGAAATTGAGGATACGAAACCAGAGGTCGCCGACATCAACGGTAGCACCTCTGAAAGATGGAGGCGCTATTCCTCTGTTTAGTCCCATCATCTGAGCCATCGTCATAGCTCGACGAGCTGCAAGCCATGATCGCCGCAGGTCGCCACTGTAATTGGCGTAGAGTCCTTCGAGCATGATGCACTCTATGCCTTCGAGTGACGAAACAAGATCATCGTCGCACGTAACCTTGTTGTGAGCGACTTTGACCAATCTGGCCATGATGGTCTCGTAGCTGGTGCTTAACTTGTCCAGGTACTTCTCGGATGCTATAGGCACACCTTGAATGTATGTAGCTAGGACGAGCATCTTTCGTGCTACGAGGACAGGATGTGAGCCTCTTGGTGGTAGGCGAAGTAGGTTTGCTGGAGATGGGAAACCAGAAGTGCGATCTTTTGGGGGAGCGCAGGTGAGTGCGCGGATGATTTGTGAGGGCTCGACTGGGAGGCCTAGAATAACTGCCATGTCGTCTGGCCTGGGCCAAGCGGCGACCAGTTCTGTGTATAGATCATCATGACCTTCGGCGGCAATCGATGGTATTGAGTCTTCGGATCTTGGCGTGATGGTTGTGATGACGACGTCCTATCATGTGTCAGTGTTTCCAATGAGGCTTCGTGTTGTCTTAACTCACTGTTGTCACGCCATTCTCGTGAGCATCAACAACGGTCTCTGTCAGAAAGGCAGGAGACGAACCAGATCGTCTTCGATCCTCATCATGGATCCGCCCTCCCGACCCAAGACTCTCCGGCGAAAGCCTATCATCCGACCTTCTCTCACTACTCTGCGCCTTGAGCAAATGCTGCACTAGCGCCTCAACCTCCCCAAGCCGATCAACAAGATGCTTATTACTCCCCAGCGGCGGAGGATTCTCATCGGTATCCTGACTCACACAATCCGTTCCCCGTCTCTTGCACGAGTCACAGATTCCAAGATTGTCGGAGAATATGCACTTGGCTTTCCGCCTCTTGCACTCCCAGCATGACTGTGTTCCTTTGCGGAGCTTCCGCCGTTTCGGGGCTGGCTCCGGAGCCAATGAGATGTGGTCGCCCATATTTGATAGTGTGATTTGACGGAGGTTATTGATGGGTATGGGTATGGAGGGAATAAAGGGATCGTTGCTGACGGCGGGAGGTCTTTGTCCGCCGATTTCCCGGAGATGATTTGTCATCTTACCTGATGCTGATTGGTTGAGTGATGTTGGAAGGATTGAAGGATGCGAAAATAGTCTACCCAAGGTTCGGCATGCGACTGGCTCGTTTATTTCGTCTACTCAGTTCAAGCGTTCTAGACTGAATCCACTCTTGGCGATGGTATCATCGGCGGACAAGAAGGACGCTCCTAAGAAATGGCGGAATAAAGCAAACAGGAATCTTAAAGACAATTGCTATAAGAGTTGGATGAAGTCATGGTTGTTGGATATTCTGCTTCACTGTACACAAACAGAAAATTTCAAGATAACAAACACTCAATTTCAAAATGGTCAAGATCGCAATCGTAGGAGGAGCAGGCAGTACGTCCACCAATCAACATGCACAACATCTACTAATCCAAATCGCAGACGTCGGAAGAGAAGTCGTTGATGCCCTACTCTCCAAAAACAAGCACGAAATCATCATTCTCTCCCGAAAGGTAGGCAACCAAGTTCTACACAAAGCATCTTCTGCTTACACATCCAGGATGCGCCCGAAAAGGAGGTCGCTCCAGGAGTTAAATGGTTCAAATCAAACTACGAAAGTGTCGAGGAACTTGTCAAGGTCTTTGAAGGGGTCCACACTGTACTTTCCTTCATCTCCGTCCCGGCTGGAGATAAAACTGCTTGGCCCGCTCAGAAGAACTTGATTGATGCAGCTATCAAAGCTGAGGTCAAGCGATTCGCACCTAGTGAATGGTCTTCGTAAGTTGTCTGTTCTTAGGATGTCGCTCTTACTGATAATATCTAGGTCCAAGCTCGAAAATCTTCCTTGGTATGACTTTAAGAAGGAAACTCGAAAGTACTTGGCCGAGATCAACAAGGACAAGAAGGTAAGACAACACTTCTCTAAATAAATAGAGTCAATTGACTAAATGCGCGCCAGGTCATCGAGTACACGCTCTTTCAATATGGCTGGTTCACGAATTACATGACTTACCCATACAAGTCATCCAAGCACATCACCATGTTCGAAACGCCCATCAACTTCGGCGCCTGCCGAGCCACACTCGTTGATGACGGCGAAGCTCTCGTAACTCTCACCACAGTCCAAGACGCTGCCAAGGTCACTGCTCTGGCTATAGAGTATGAAGGAGAATGGCCTCTATTGAGCGGCATTAGAGGCTCATACATGACTATGAACGAGCTAGTCGCTCTGGGAGAGAAGATCAGAGGTACATCAATCCCATTCCCCACAACAATCCCTTCTAATACTCTTAGGTAAACCATTCACTGTCGAGAAATTGAAGACTAAGGACATTCTCGCCGGCGAGCTCAAAACCTCATGGATCCCAAAGATGGATCACCCATCTATTCCTGTAGAGGTCCGCAAAGAGCTTGCGGCATTCTATTGGAAGGGATGTCTTCTTGCTTTCGGAGACAGCGCTTTTCACGTTTCTGATGAGTGGAATAAACTCTTGCCTGATTACAAGTTCACTCAGCCTGAGGAGTTTTTGACTGAGGCTTGGGCAAAGATTGAGGCCGGGGAGAAAGACGTCTTCCAGGATTGATAGTCACTCCACGAGGGAACATCATCCGCAGTGCGGAAAATGTAAAGAAGAACGATTCTGTGGATACTTTGATACTAGAATATTACCTGACCCTCAATGTTTCCCCACTTTGCGCAACTGGATAAGGAAAAGCGAAAAAGCATAATCTCATCATCGCCGTGACGAAACTCTTCACTATGCCGTGCAATGATCCCGGTGCTTGCTCATCAGGGCGATGATGAAATTACGCTTATTCACCCGTTCTGCCCGGGCTACCCTAGATAGCACAGCAAAGTTCGGGTTGTCCCATTTTGCGTCGCATGTCCAGGCAAACTATAATTGTACCAATTAACACCAAGACATTCTTTCTAAAAATGCGTGCCCAAAACCACACTAATGTCGCCCAATAAATTTCCTACCCATTCAACCATCCATCGCATTCGGACTCGTCCACGACATGGCGCAGCAACAAGGCGGGGCATGATCTATCCCGCGCCGATCATCGCAGCATTACCCCCCAATACAGTGAAGATCAGCACACAGGGCTGACAGCTAATTCGTCCCAAAAGGGTAATGATTGGGCGATGGACAATGCTTCCCCTTAATCAAGCTACACAGCCCGCTGGAACTGACCAATTATATGTGGGTGGATTGAGTTATGACGCTAGAACTTCTGGAAGGATTGGAGAAGTGCGAGGTGATCGCTCAGCCTTGATGGCATCTCCGAAACCACGTCATTTGGATGATTGTATGGATGGGAATTTGTATATATAGATGGATGATTCCTGCCTTTTGAAGTGTCTCATCATCACAGACATTCATCGAGAATACCCATCAGCGATAACCCAAATCTACATTTTATTCTCCGAACTTCAAACAATCTTTAAACAACCAACCACTCAAAGACACAACTACAATACACTACAATCAACTCTACTTCTCCAACCATCAAACCACATACACAAAACCTCTACAACCACAAAACCATAAAACACCACAATGTGTCTCCCATTCGGCAGAAGAAAGAAGCAAGCACAAGTCTACGACTACCACCCCCAACCAGCAATGGGATACGCCGCAAAACCCTACAATTACGGCTACCCAAAGAAGTACAAGAAACACCGAAAGTATGCCCACGTTGGTGAGGGCGCAGGCCACGTGGGAGGTTTCTGGGGCGACTACGGGTTCGGAGGAGGCGATGGCGGCGGTTGGGGTGGTGATGGTGGAGGTGGTTGCTCCGGAGGTGATGGAGGCGGTGGTGGTGGATGTAGTTAAAGGATGACACTGTCTTATGAGCGTTTTGTTTGCGATGGTTACTGTACGATTACGATAGACTTTAAAGAGATACCATTTTCATCTTCATTTTGACCCAAGTCTATGATATCCAGCCCGTGAAAAATAGCAACGAACCCCCGATTTTGATACATAATATACATGATTATCCTACTTTCGTCGTCCATTAACAACTTCAAACTCTTTTTCCGAGCTCTTCTCAAGCTCCTTCTTAACCCAAGCCCCAATACTCGAAGCCGCATCATGCGGACTCTCAAGATGTAACTGAAAGAAGCCCTGCAGCAGCGAAGGCGTAAACGTATCATCTGGAATCTCCTTGGCAAACACCGCTGCCAATTCTCTAATCTCATCCATGTCGAGATGTGACGTGCAGCCCAGATCGGGAGAGAACATGCGGATAAACATCTCTTCTGCTGACTTGCGGCTGATGTTGCCTAGTAGGACTTTCATGTCCACGCGACCTGGTCGGACGAGGGCGTTGTCGAGTTGTTCGGGGTGATTTGTCGTCATTATGATAATTCGTCCCTCCACAGATCCAACGCCATCTAGGACGTTCAGAAGACCAGATAAAGTGCAGTTTGGCGCAAAACCGTTATCTTGTCCGTTATCAGAGTTAGGACGACTTGACCGATCTGTCCAAACTGCATCGATGTCTTCCAACAAAACAACACACCGAGGTGGAATTTCCTGAAACATCTGCTCAAGATCCGCATCCGTTGCAACACTCGGAATCTTGACTTCATAAAGATCCAAACCGAATTCTCCAGCAATAGCAACAGACAAAGACGATTTTCCAGTTCCGGGTGGTCCGTAGAACAGATAGCCGCGTCGATAAGGCATACTCCGACTCTGATACCGCTTCTGCGTCTTGGGATCCAAATAATTTCGAATATCGCCAAGCAACTCCATCTTGGTCTCGTTGTCAAAGTGAACAGTTTCCAAATGTCGAATCGGTTTGCGAGCTTTCGGTTTCCAAGATAATCCATATCGATCGCGAGCATATATGATAACGAAGAACTGCGTCTGTCGATCTGAATATTCGCGACATGATTCAATGAATGCCTTGATAGGTTCCGCAGACCATCCAAAGCAACTGACAGTGATTTCCTCACCACCAATACCATCATAACTAGGATCTGACAAAGACGAGCTAAAATCATTAACTTTTCTCGTAACAAGAAACAAATTCCTCTCCCAGAAAAGCCATCGCGTATTCCAATGCGGTGAATACTGAATCGAATGCTTCGTCTTTTTCAGCGCAGCAGCCCGGTCGCCATTCTGACCAACATCAGTCCTTCCGTGAAAAGAGCGATAATGACGTTCTCTGTTTGCAAGAATCCATTTTACGACACTTCTGTTAAGAGGATCGCCGCCGGGAATGGTGATGCTGGCGAGGAAGAAACGACGGATGGTACCATAAACTTCATGCCATGCGCCATTGAGGAAGCGCCAAGCTGTAGGCACGGTACCGGCAATGGCGATTAAAGAACCGATTTGCGTAATATCGAGTTCGGACCAGCGAGAGCATATATCGCGGATGATGCTGATTCCATGGGTCCAGGGGTCAAGAAGAGGGCCAGCTGTTGGACCGATTGGTATTCGGTGTGACATACTCAATTGAGGATGAGCGCACCCATTGAAGGGGCCACACTATAGTAGGAAGAATGCGATGGATAAAAAATGTGATCACATCTGTTAACGAGCGACAAGAAGAAAGAATGATGTACAATTGATTGGAGCGATGTTATGATGCAATGCAACTCAGTGAGATTTGTTAAAGTTTTGGCAATATTGGAGATGCCGCGTCTTACCGCCTGCTGTGTTGGAGTTAGTGCCCCTTTTTTAGCGCGTATCCTTGCCAATTGCTGCATGTCAATTGAGTTTGCAGCGTGTCATCTTGCTGATGCGATCTAATTGAGATCTGTCAATATAACCAGGGAAAATTGATTACATTGAGCATTATGACAGTCAATTAGATGCGCATGATTATCGCAAAACTTGATACCTACATCACGTTTAACCCTAGTGCTGTCAAAAGGAAGCTGTTGCTGCTATTTACAGCGCTACAGCTTCAGCAACCGCCCTAAAATAACCGTGCCCGGCTCTTAGGATGTCAGAAGAATTGGTCCCGGGAAGCATAAGAGGCGAAATAATTTGGTCATCTAATACCAGCTTAGGCTGACAATTTAGTTGCTTTATTTCTGTAGTCTAAGCCTTAGAGGATAACTCTTCTAATACCCACCTGCCCGCCCATACTTTTACCTCCATTAATTACCAAGAAGGTACCTGTTCTGCGTATCTATCCCAAGCTCCCTCATCCTCTTAGAAATCTCAACCCTCAGCTCCAGCTCCTTAATATCCTTCAAGGGCATATTCATCATCCAAACAACCGCCCTTCCCTTCGCACCACATACCGGAGCCTCATGCACCATACAATGGAGATTACATTCCTCCCAATCTACCTTCTTAGCCGACTTTGCCAATGCATCACCACATAAACAAATGGTATCCTCACTGACCGCGAAGAAGTTGAACCCTTTGTCTGAGCAATAGCTACCACAGGTGTCGTCCGACATATCTTTTGCTTCATAGCTATCTCCTGTTAATACCGGCTTTTTCTCAGTGTGGGTGAAGCAACCCATTTCCTTTGACCTAACGGGTAGGTAGTCGAGGTGACTGTATATCTGAACAGCGTGTTTACCACCGCAGCCAGGTCTCTTGTCACCGTTACAATGCATATCACATTGCGAATCGTCTACGCGCTGGCTATTCATTGCTAGGAGTGGCCCGCAAAGACATGTATCCCCGTTTTGCAGACCAAAAACTGGATCACTGCCTACTGCTTCGGATAGACAGTATAGTTGGCATCGCACGATTGTCATTCCCCTTTGATGACCTTCGAAATCGTGGTACAGGACAGAATGTCTCGAGTACAGTTCCCGGGCGTAGCAACCGTATTTGTTTTGTGGGAGTCCTGGGTATCTGGCGGGGAGAACGTCGTGTGTTGGGCCCACACAGTAGGTATGTCCTTCAACAAGGCTACCTGTGCAGTTGGTCGGTGAGACTGATGGATTGACGTAGGCAAAAACAGCAAGAGTGATATTGTTTGGCACGAGAATGCGGGCGCAGTCCTCATATCTCTTGACAGTGTGCCAACGTCCACAAGTTCGAACAGTTCCTTCTGCAAGAATTGCACCCGCAGGTGGATTGACAGCTTTGTCTGCATACTCAGATGGTGTCTGTGGTTCTTTGTCGGTGATGTTGTGGCTATATTTCCCACCAGGAGAGGCCTTGCGGAAAAGATTGACGAGAGTCTTCAAGCGAGACATCCATTTATTCTTGGGCTCGCTGACCCATCTTGGCTCATACACACCACCGGGTCTCGTGTCAAAGGTCAAGTAAGTAAACACGGCATTTGACTTGTACTTCGTAACTTTCTCCAACTGTTTCGAAAAGTCTCCGGCTTTTGTATCATGGTTAATATCAGAGACCACAACGCCACCGATACATGCTCCTCTGCGACGAATGTCGTCAATCTTGAGTTTCCAGGTATCTTCGTCATCATAGGTAAGCCACTCCCGACCATCCCTGATGACCTTCACAGCGTCCAGCGTATCAAGTTCGACTTTATGTTCCTCATCCAAGTACTTTTTCTTGATTTCAGAATTTGATTTGACACCGACGGTGTTGGTGCAGTCAGCGCTCGGACCGCCTGAGTCGAGTCTGCATTCAGAATGCGAGGTAAGTCGTGATTTGGGATGCGAGCAGTTAGCGTCCGAGGCGGTGAAAGTACGAGCGTAGAATGCGAGTCCCATGTTGATCTTCCCAATATCAACTCCCCCGTCCACTAGCATGCCAAAAAGAGCACTTATACTCATTTGGACATCGTCTAGGTTGGTGTGGGGATAGATATAGCTGTCCTGGTTTAACCATTCATTGGGTCCATTCCAAACACCTGTAAAAGAGTCAGTGATGTTCCAGAAATGAGTCCAGGGATCTTACCACGTAAGTCAAATGTCCTGAAATTGATAAAGTCAACATGTTTCGCGACTTCAGGCATGTTATAGTGTGTAAGTCTCTGATGGACCGAACCTGGAAGGACAATGCTGAGGCCACCTCGACTGGTTTGCTTCAGAGCCTCGTTCAAATTGCGTAGGAATACTGGGAGATGATCATAATCTTCGAAGTCCTCCACGTTAAGATTGTATCTCCAATCAATATCGACACCATCGAAATCATACGTCCAAAGGAAAGAGATCAAAGATCTGACAAAGATCTTCTGGTTTTTCTTCGACCGAACAATCTTGGAGAACGCAAGAGCAGTCGAGTCTTCCGCATCAGCAGGCGGACCACCGATCGTGATGAAAATCTTCAAGTTAGAATCGATCTTCTTTTTCGCTGCAAGACGTTTGTACGTTTCCGTATCCTTTCTGAAGTGTGGGATGATCTTCAAAGTCCGGAGATCGATGCCAGCGTAGGCGAAATTGATGTGAGTGTAAACACCATCTGGAATATCCTCAGGACTTGGGCTATCGCAGTAAACACTTTCGCTCCAGTCTTGATAATATCCCACGACTCTTTTCAGAGGTCCATTATCAGAGCATGATGGGGTCGTATAGGGATCATCATGTTGTATATCCTCGGATGCACTAACAAGAAGTTTCCAGAGGAGTAAAAATGGCAGGATCAAAGCTGCCAGTCGATAAAGTGACCACATACTTGTAAAGTGATGTAGAGAATTGAAAGAATGGTGCCTGTTGGTTTTATGGTTGTTTTAGCGCCAAGACTCGGGCCGTGAATGGACCCCTAATTTTGAAAATGGAGTGACATAATGGAGACATTGACTCACGGCCAACATCTTGTTGGTTGTTCGTTAATGATTTTGCTTGGCGTTGGTTCTTATCAACTGGACGCTATGGTAATTTATCGCGATGTCAAGGCTAAAGCTGAAGACTTTGGAGATTGATGCCTGGTAGAGGCAGCGGTTGATATCCACTGGCCAGGATGGGTCCTTTATTTAGGATAGAAGCCTAAGCTGAAGTGGATTGTTTGTTTCTTTGGTTTAGAACAGTGTTTCCTGGGTCCAAAATTACACGACACTGGTTTCCATCATTATTGGCTAATCAAATACTCATCTTTGATCGTTTTCTTCAACCTCATAGAGTGCTTACTGAATCGGACTTGGTCGAAGTTGCCGAGACGCGACATGGCTGCAGTAGCGTCGGACAATATTTATAAGCTGATGACATAATTATGCTGAGCAATGAGATCACCTTCAATCCTATATAAGAAATCCTGAATCTGACAGAATAAGAATCTGACCTCCATCATCCTCCATCTCAATCAACTCATCGCTCCAATCATCACAATGGCTTCCAAATCTCTCTACGCTATCATCGCAGGTGTCGGCCCAGGCACAGGTAAGCTTACCCACCCCACTTGAACCCCGCTATCGTGATCTCACTAATGACCAACGAAGGCCGATCTGTCGCTTTGCGCTTCGCTCAGAAATATCCTGTTGTTCTCTTTGCTCGTCGTCCGGAGAGCTATGAATCTACGCTTGCAGATGTTGAAAAGGCTGGCGGTAAAGCTATCGGCATCAGTGCGGATGTCGCCGATCCAGAATCGTTGAAGAAGGCGTTTGACGACATCAACAAGCAATTCCCAGACTCCCATCTCGCGGCAGCTGTATACAACGTCGGAAGCGGCGGTTTCGCAAAGAAACCTTTCCTCGAACTCACTGAGAAGGACTTGAATGCTTCACTCGACGGATCAGTCCGATCATTCTTCCACTTTGCCCAAGCTACAATCCCACATTTACTCGACGCCGTGCCAAACTCACACTACCCTCCCACACTGATCCTCACGGGCGCTACAGCCTCAATTAAGGGAAGTGCCCAGTTCAGTACCTTCGCAGCAGGAAAATGGGGACAGCGCGCGATGCATCAATCTTTGGCGAGGGAGTTTGGACCGAAGGGTGTTCACATTGCGCATGCTGTTATTGATGGTGTTATTGATATTCCGAGGACGAAGGAGTGGGCTGCGAATAATGGCGTTGAGGATGGGAAGATCAGTCCTGACGCGGTAAGTCCATCTTGAAGTTTGGATTGTTTGAGAGTTTTGACTGACTTGGGTGGTAGATTGCGGAGGCGTATTGGAATTTGCATACGCAGCATCGATCGGCTTTTACGCAGGAGATTGATATTCGACCTTATGTTGAGATGTGGTAATGGCTTTAAGAATTGCTTGGAGGATGCGAACCTTCAAGGTTTGACTCACACGGATCAGTAGCTCTACTGGTAGAGAGGCACAAATTGGAAGCTCAAGTTGATGTAGGTGGTGCAATGTAATATTTTGACAGGTTCAACACAGTAATAATCATCCCAACATTCATTGAATATTTGAGTTCTTGACTGGCAGAGTCTTCAAGGCGTATAAAACAAAACAATGCAGTGGTGGTTCCCAAGATCCGTTGTCAATCATCTCAGAATCACCTCTGGCTGTGGATTACTCTCCCTATCCCAAGGAAACCCGTGCGCTCTAAGTTCTTCCATCGATTTCTCAGTCTCCATAACCACCACACAAGAATACTCGCTAACATTCATGCTAACGATCCGGTAAATGCCCCGAGCAATATGCTTTGTAACTTGCATGACGGCGTGGTGAACATGTTCATTTGTTCCTGTTCGGAGAACCCGGAAGTTGGAAGCGCCGTGGATGTTATTGTAGATCACATCGACTCTGTAGATGACAGCTCCGTCTGTGTCTGGAGCGGGTGGTGGCCATAAGCCGGGGTTGGTGGACGGATCAACCGTGTAGTGGACCGTAGGCTGAGCTTGATCGGCCATGATATTTCGTAGGTTTGAACCTTGGTGAAGAGGTGAGTAGCAGTCACTGACGCGGGCGGTTTTGCTTCCGCGCAGTATAATCAGGCATGAGGCAAGCGATATTAGTCGAGCTGCGAGCTCGCTTCGTTTATATGTGCACAACCAACACGATGGACATGGATCTACCCCCTTTTAGGAAGGTAGAGAAACAACTATCCGTGATGTCAGATGACATGACTCAGAGGCCATTGGTCGATCCTAGACTAATCAGAGAAGTTCGGAGTCTTTAGAATATACTCAGTTTATCAAGACTCTTGGTCCAAGAAAGAAAAGCTATATGGACCTTGCTTTTGTTCAAGAAGACATTGGTCGTGTCACTTTACTCAATGTGGTCCACTGGTCATTGTGCTGTTCTACTAAGCTCCGCGATAAAAGTCATGCGATGAGGACAGCCGTCTTCTCGTATTTGGTCGTAGCAGAAATGCCGAAACGTCCTCAAGGAATCTGGGTTCAAGGCCAAATTGGACGAGTCCGGTGACCAACACATAGATGGCCCCACGTCGCTTATAATCCCACTTGCTGTCAGCCCTGGCCAGAAGGTTTTGATTGGTATAGTCACAAGCGTTGGTACTTTGATGCAACTCTGTAATCGATGTGGAACTACATCAACACAATCTCGCTATGATCAATTGAGTACCCTTGTTACTAGAACTAGAGAGCCCGCTTGGCAAAAGTTCCACTCATATAGGAATAGATTTACTATGAGCTGACGCTAGAGAAAACCCTGGAACCAACAACCCGGAAATACATCTTTTGATAAGGCAATGATCAACGACCAATCCGAACATGAGTTGAGTCAATCTACTCCTGTGACATAGACTTAAGACTTTATACGTTTTTGAGGTTCTTCTATATTCACCATTCCCCACTTCATACCTGTCGGTTATTTACTTCGAGATAAGTCGAATGGGACTACTGACCCGTCCCTGCGAGGACTTCCATTAACCATAGAGATTGAACAGATGGGCATTAGGGGTACATTTGTAATGCCTTAGCTTCACCTGGATGTAGCATCGCAACAGCTTCAACCAACCGCAGACCCCACATAATCCTACTGCAAAAGGTCTATGAGCTGGACCAACAGCCAAGAGAGAGACACGGACGACCAACAATCAAAGCGACCATGGCTGATCTTCGAGAACCATGCCGATAGTGACTCGCCCTCGGGAAGAGCCACGGCGCTCGACCGTAAGGTCCGTGTAGGAAACCTATCATGCCGCAGAAAGCTCAGTCTGGATGGATAGATTCTACTATATAAAGAGGCGATGGTCTACACGAAAAGCTGTCAGTTTCTCAAATCATCTCAACTCAACTCCTCTTTAATCATTTATATACACTACAAAGCACAAACAAGCTGTACGCACTACCTTGAGCTAAACTACAACATTACTTTTTAGCTAATAGCACGATAGATATCCAAAACCATCTTCACCATGCTTTTCAACCAAGCCTTTGCCCACTCACTCATCAACTTCGCCATGTTGGCCAATGTTGTCGTTGGATTGCCTGCTAAACCAACCGGCGAGGGCACGTCAAAGGTCCAGGACGTTTTCTATTCCGTACAATGCGAGCCTGAGACCTGGGGAACAGCTGACCGTTGCGGCACCTGGTGTAACACACAGGGTACACTCAACTTCAACCGCAGTAGATGTCCAATTGGGAGTAATGCGGCTGACGATATCATGTTTGACTGTTACTGCGTCGGAGAATGTGCCATCTGCAAGGACAAGGGTGATGATCAGGTTAAGGAGAAGACTGACGAGTGAGGCGAAGGGCTTACGGGGGAGCGACAATAGGCGCTGGTGCAGCTAGCTGGTACTGGACAGGTTATGGTTCTATAGGCATAATGCATTCGCTTAGATGGCATTCTGATTGCCGGTATATATACCGTAGAGATATTCAGACATTCAACGCAAGACCTATTTATAATATACTCCATGGATCATGCCATATTGCAGGAATGTGAATGTCGGTGGATAAACATGACGCCGACACCGGAGAACGCCTTTCCTTGACCCCGCCTTGGTAAACATTCAGCTACAGCGACGATCCATATTCACCACCATAATTCTGCTCCAACCATCCGTGCCTACCTGTAGCCACTCAATCCCACAATCATGCCCTTCTATCAAATCCATCACTCCTGCTCTCTCAGCAGTCATCAGCGACTGCTCCTAGCAAAGAGTATCACCGACCTACATTGCGAAGCTTTCAACACGCCCAAGTTCTTTGTTCATGTTCGCTTCTTTCCCGAAGATAACAAAGATAATACGTATTTCGTGGCCGGAGACCCTCATCCTGATACGTCAAATCGTATCATTGGTCTTGTTCGTACGTCGGCTAGCAGATCCAAAGAAGATTTTGATAAACTTGCCGAAGCGATCGAAGAGAGCTGGTACGAAATCTTGGAGGTTTTCCCGCCTGGACGTGCTGGAAAATGGACTTCCGAGGATGAAAAGAAGAGACTCATGATGGTGACTTTCACTCCGATGGTGGCGCTTCGAGAAGCGGGTATGACTATGCCTGAAGCTGGTCATGAAGAGAACTGGATGCTGGACCAATCGTCTTATTTCGAAAAGATGGTAAACAAGGGTGTCCCTGGCTTTCTTGGTATGTTACATAAATCATCAGAGATGTAGTACTCGAAAGCTTTTTGTTCATGGAGCGCTGTATCCCGATGTGGGAGGAGGTGATATCTGGGATGGATTCAACATAAATAGATGGCCATTTCATCAGGAGACTCAGTTTGGTCTTTCGCATTTTTCTCAGAGTTCCAAATTCAATATCTTCTGACCTCATTCTGCGGAACGTTATGGAATGCTGGACGCAGGACCGGCGGCCGTGACGTGAACCAGGCGAATCTATTGTTTTTAAAGAGACGTTGTTCTAATGCACAGCAATGGTATAGAAGATACGAAAGACTAAACACTCTATGCACGTTCTGGGGATCATGGATTAGATTTCAATCAAAGGTTCCGAGCAAATTCCAAACAAAACCGACGAACAAACCACCCCGACAATACCCACGGGTAAATTCCAGGCTTGGAAAATTGATTCGACGCTCACGCATAATAATATTCACGTTTTTCGGTAGTCCATTCACATCATAAGTTCAGAAGTATCTATGCAATTCAAACCAGTCATTATTTACCAATTCAATTCGATGCAAATAAGTCGTCCTAACTGTATCACGGTCCATTGTTCGCCTTCGCGAAATTCCATACCCTGGAGTTTCGACGGTGGCGTATCACTAACTACACTATTGGCCTAGCAGCCGTTGGTCAAAAAAGTTTGTCAGAGCTGTTACAGCCACCAATTTCATTCGATTACTTCGGATAAAACGGGTATTGATGCTGAGATTGCGGCCTTTCTCTCGAGGTATGGCTTCGAATTGAATGGCAACCCAAAGAGAGTCAACGTGAACTTCTTTTGAACTCTTCGTGACTTGGTCTAATAAGAATACTGATGCGATTCAGGCAGTGAATTGCCATTATGTCCAACCCCTGCGTTTTCTCGTATATTGTCCACTACGCTCATCAGACCCATCCGATAGCTGCTGGACATAAAGCTACCTACGAGAACCGAGAACTTGGCCAACCTATCCAGAACCCTGGAAGCCACAAGCATCAGAGTCTGGAGTCGGCGATTTTTAGTGCACTTTATTTAGCTCAGGTACACTTGGCGTGGCTGCGGGAGGCTGCGGCTGGCTGTTTTGAATCCAGATCTAGCTAGCATCGCAATCTCTCTTCACAGAGTATCGATCGCGTATCTGCGCCGTCTTCAATAGTTTGTTTGAGTCGCTACTAACAGTCCAAATCGGCATTCTCCAGGCCGAAGGAAGGAAATCACGATATCGTAGTGACAGTCACTTTACGTTACGATGTCTCTAACTGCATGTAGACATAGGGGATTTGGAAGCGTTGATGAGATTTGGATTATAAAGAAACCACGCATGGCCAGATTCCCATCTCCTTCAGGTCTCATTCCTTTCCCTGTCACCCCTCTACCTCACTCTACTCCACTGGGCCCGTCAACATGAAGCTGCGACACAGTATCCTGGCCTTCTGTGCCGCAACAGCAGCCGCCGCTCCAACATCCCCAGCAGACGAGAATCCCTTGCTTACCAGAGCGCTGACATGCACTCAAGTCGGCGGTAGTTATACCGGCGCGTCTACCAACACCAAGTTCACTGTTACTTGCAAATCTACACCAAATGCTGCAATTCCGTTGTCTTTCATCCGGACCCTAAGCTTTGACGCATGTCTGGATCAATGTGCTAACCTTCCTCTTTGCGTCGCCGCAGTGTATAATTCAGGCTTCAATAACTGTAACTTGTATAGCTTGGCGGCTGGTGGTGTTAGATCCAACCCTGCGTATGACTTTGCTATGAAAACAGCACCTGAGCCGGAACCACAACCCACGACTACTGCTGAAGCTACAACGTCAGAGCCTACGACCTCAGCTGCCTCCGAGACATCGGCCCTTGAGACTTCAACTACCGTCGCTGGATCTACAACTGAGTGTGACTCCACCAGCACCAGCGAAGTCCCTACAGAAACAGATGACTGCGATGAGTCGTCCACCACTGAGCCTACCTCACCCACAACAACTCTTCAGGCATCAGAGCCTACCACTACCCTGCCTACCGCAGCTACAACGACGCGAGACCTTACAACCGTATCCGAATCAAGCTCTGTTACAAGCCAGTCAGAGTCTGCCGTTTCTTCTCTCTGCACTACGGAAACATCCGAGGTGAGCCACAGCCAACCCATTTCTACACTGGCTGGAGCCTCATCTTCTTCTACTGGATATAAGACGGTATCAAACTATGACCTTCCTACCACGGTGACATCCCAATATGTTTTGCCAACCTCAACGATCATCACTGTTACTGAAGGGGAACATATTGTCACTAAAACAGTTCCCTGCGACACCCCAGTTGGTACCAAAGGCTACCCAGGTGGACAGGCTTCATCTGGTGGCATCGACAGCCATCAGACGGGTATTGGCCACGGCGGCTATGGTGACGCCCAGCCAACTACTGTATCCCACAACTACTTGCGACCCAATCATGAGGGTGACGGCTTATACGGGAATGGTGGTTCCCATGCTAGCATCGACAACCATCAAACAGGCATTGGGCACAATGGTCACGCTTCTGCACAGCCAACAACGGGATCTCATACCGACCTGCACTCGTAATATGGGAACGGTCTTCCATCTGGTACCGGCCACAACGTCCATGCCGAAACTCAGCCAACACATGGTGCCTCGGAACCTGATCATGAGGATGGCCATTCGTATGTCCCCGTTCCTGCACAAGGACATCAGAGCAAGCCCCAATCAGGCCATGAGGACACCCAACCCGATCATGAAAAATACCCAGCCTTCTGCTCCTATCCACGGCCCAACGGAGGCCAATAACCATGGCGAGCCTTACCCAACGCAAGGTCAGGTCGCTCAGCCGATTACCGCAGCACCCAAGCCCGGCAACCCTTGAGCTGTTACCGAGAGTCATGAAGCCCCTTCGACGACCCTTGCTACGAAAGCAGTTGTTAGCAATGCGGCAGAGGTACCCAAGTCGACAGATAGCGGTGATTCATCGAAGGCTGGAGAGGCGCCAGTGGCTGTTTCGGGAGCCAATAAATGCCAGGTTATGGCTTGGACTTGGATGGGCCTGGTCATGGGTCTGGTATTCATCTGAGCGACGTGACGAATTCTAACTCTAGAGTACGTAGTACATTTCATCGAGTAATAGTGATAATTTAGAGGTACATACAGTGTCGCGTATAATGTGGCTTGTCCATTCGCACCTAGGCTAGATTGTGGGTTTCTTCCCAAGTGAGCATGGACCGGCATGATTTACCTAGGTACCACAGTGAGATCCGAGCTACGCCTAATTTTGGCCACCTAGGTAGGCAACAGAAGAAATATCCTCTGAGGCTTGGGCTACTAGAATAAAGTAGCCTAACTACTGATCTAAGCTAGCATAAAGTGAGCAAATTATTCATTCCCTTATGATTATGATGATCAATTCTTCTGACACCCTACAACCATCTTACAGGGCATGCAGCAACTGTGGCCCCTGTCACAATCCCGGGGGCTAGTGGTACCACGTGACTGTTTATCACCGTACCTGTAATTTCAGCTTCGCCTCTCCCTTGCTGGTTTATCCAACATCTCCAAGATCCACGGTCAAGAATGATAGGACAAATGAGTTCGCGACTGAAAGCTCATAATGCCGCGGTATTTGAACAAGCGGGGCTGCCATCTGTCCAAATCAATCCTCCGATTGGTCGGCTCTCATGTTTACCTCCAGAAGTCATGAACATGATAATTGAAGAGGCAAGCCTTTAGCAAATCGAAAGCTGAGACTTAACTAACGGAAGACACAGATCGATGATAAGAAATGTCTGAAGAATCTTACTATAACCAGCAAGGCGCTCTATTCGCTTGCCATACCCCAACTCTTCAAAAGAATCGAGAGATCATGTGGAGTACATGGTCAGATTGCGAAGTTTATCAAGACCACCGATCCATTTCTCACCATTGAACAAAAGAAACAGCTGAAGACAGAAGGTGTCTATAAGGGACAGCAAGAAGCTTTTCCCGATGATGTGGATCCTAAGATGAAGCCCGAAACTGCACGATACATTCGTCAGAGTCTGCTTGAAATCGGCGATCCAGGGGTAAATCATCGCTACATCGTCCATCGATACGTCGAAGAGCTATTGGAGAATCTCGATAACCTGGAGCTCTTAGGTATCACTCTGCTTAACCAGTAGGTTCACCGGCTACTGGGTAACAGGAACATTATCCTCCCCCTGACACCCAGTCAATCTAAAACTGCTGACTATACAATAGTTCTATAGCAAAACAGCTGACGACGAAGAAGAGCCTAAAAGCCCTTTACTACCATATCAACGGCCCTGTAAACGCTGCATTTGAGGATACTGGGGTACTCAAAACAATGAAGAACCTGAAACATCTGAGTCTGTACCGAGATGCCATTTGGGACAGCTTTGCGTGGAATAAAGCCAGCCCCGAGATGCTGATTTGGAATTCACGTTCGACAATACGGAGTATAGAGCTCAATGAGAGTATATTCCATAATATGCGCTTCCAATGGGAAAGATCAGGCGATGAACCCCCGAGACAGGGCTACTTATCAGCTCTGAAGTCGTTTTCTCTCATCGGAGGAGAATTTGACGATGAGGAGACGGATGCTATCATCCAGGCTATCGACTTCATCAAGCTGGAAGAACTCAAGTTGGGTCGAGGAAATACCGGCACTGGGTTGCTTTACCGGCGTCTCTTGAATGCATTTTCGACTGCAAGAAAAGGCGTTATCAAACTCAGAAGCCTACACATGAACTTGGCGGTGGATCCCAAAGATGGAATAGAGTTCCTCGCCTCTTTCGGTACATTGACACGCCTTACCATCTTCGACAGCGGCCTCCATGTTGGGGACTCCCAAGATTACAGTCTAGACGACTATTTTTTGCGGGGTCTGTTCATGCACAAGAATCTGACCACTTTGAAACTTACGGATAAAAACCGTAATTTGGAGGGGGACATAAAGCTAGCGTTGGACGCACAGATCGTGACGAAGTTCCTCGTCAATCTTCCACACCTAAGACATCTTCATTTTTACTTCGACGAAAGACAATTAGTAAGGCACTTTTATTTCGTTGACAGAGCGATACTGACCTTTGACAGAGACAGGTTGCTGAAGCACTCTCCCATGGAAAGAACTTGGAGAAGATATGTGCAAAGACGTACACATGGGCCTTCTCCTCTGAAAAGAGACAAGATGCTGCACGTAACTTCCTCTACTGTTTGGCCAGACCAGTATTGGAACGTGGGCCCGACAATGCGAATTTTCGATGGGAAGATCACAGTAAGATCAAGTATGTGGTCTGCAACAGAGTCAAATTCGAGGTTGGGTCCAGGTTTGAAAAGACCAAGGGGGCTAAGAAGGCTGAGAAGATTGAGAGTCCATGGGATGGCAAACGTCAGGTGCTCTATCGACATGTGCTTGGGAATCCTACTATAATAAAGCAAGGTATCGATGCTATGCGCAAATGGGCAGATAAGGTTTCTAGAGATCTCGATTGAGATGTCATCAATTCTGGAAGTTGCTGTCTCTTAGGGCGAGGATAGGTTGTTTACGCGAAACTCTGGGTCATTTCCTGAGATTCAAGGTGAACGATGAATCATTTATGCGAAATCTTTCTATAGTTTTTTGAACGGTCATGACAATATTCAATTTCCTGTGGAAACATCTGTTCTTTGGATTCGTGGTCTATGATTCCCCATCTTTAACTTCATCGCTGTCAAGGGTATGTCGGAAAGAAGGGCCGGGGTAGTGTTTCGAAGCAGACACTAACCACCAAATACTTATCAACAAGCACAAACCAACGAGAATTACTGAGTTGTAATTCATGGTCGTTACATCGAGTGGCAACCCCACAGCTGTTCGCACATTAGTCGTGCACTACACACAAACGTTATGTACTTACGGAAGCAGAAGAAAACGTCGAAGAGGATGATCAGCATAATTGTGAATCCATTGATCAGGGATCCCCATTTTCCAAGATGGAAAGGTCCGGGAGAAAATCGTGTGCGGCCGCTGAGAAGATTCGAAATGATTGGAATGGCATATGACACTGTCGTGATGATGATGAAAGATCCAGTCAGGTTGCTGAATCCAACGGGACTTCCTAGTGGGATAGCTCCAATACCTGAAGCAATGACTGCCACGAAAAGAGTTGACTCGACCGGTGTACCGAGTTTGCTGTTGACTTTGCTGAAGTATAGCGAGAACGGGACTGCTTGATCCCGAGCTAGTGTCCAATACGTGCGACAATTCGTCAGAACAGTACCGATGACACAACAAAGCGATGAAATCAGGATGATAAATAGCAGCGCGAATGTCGCAGCTGAGCTTCCGGTTGCTTGGCGATATATCCCAGCTAGTGGAAACGTGTTGGAGTTTCCTTGCAGAACTGAAAGATCCGAAATAGCGTATCCCAGAACGATGGCAAAAGCCAAGGCATAAACGCCTCCGATGCCGATGTAAAGAAAGATGGCTCTTGGCAGATCCTTCTTTGGTTCGGCAGCCTCTTCAGCCATATGCGTAATGGCGTCCAAAGTGCCGATGGTGAAAGCACCATTGAGGATTCCAACCATGAAAGCAACTCCATCATTCCAGCCAGTAAGGTTATTCTCGCTGAAAGAGTTCCAGACAAAGTCGTTCGAAGCATGTTTCTCAGGCATGGCAGCAACTATAATAATAGTCACAAGACCACCAATCACGACGAGAAACAACCCGAGTTTCTGAGTATAAGGCACCAATCGGTTCGAGAATATGACGATGAAAGCGCTCAGCCATATCACGATTAGATACGCCACATAAACGTGCCATGCTTCGGGGGAGAACATCGGTGTGAGAGTCGCGTAGCATTGAACTCCTGCGTTGGCGGCGACTTGGACTAGAGATGCGAGTCCGAACATCCACCCGTAGAAATTGATCCAGCCGGCGTAGAAGCCGGTGACTCGGCCCCACTTTGGTCCGGCGGCTATGGTAGCCCAGTGGTAGACACCTCCAGAGCTTGGGCAGGATGACGAGAGCTACAAAGGTTAGTATGGGCCGCAAATTTATATTCACGGGACTTACCTCTGCCAAGCTTAAGCCAATAAATGTGTAGTAGAACACGGCCACGATGAGTCCGTATATGACTCCGGAGATACCACCACTCAGAATTGATACGGAGATTGAAGAGCCCAGAACAACCCAAGCGTTGTTCACAGTAACGGCGATGCCCGTGAGTCCGACCAGGCCATATTGTCGGGTGAGCTGATCAGAATGGCCAGATGCGTTGAGAACAGAGCCTAGCTCAGTGGACTCTCCTTCTGTCACATCCCCCTTCTCAAGAACCCCACTGTTAATCTTGTCGTTGTCCATTTAGACGTCTGCAGTATGATTGCTTGATCGCTGGGTGTCTTGTCATCTTCGGATCGGCCATGGCTATATATGTGTCATGATTCTAGAATTGAAGCCGATAAGTGATATGAGAATGAATGTTTGAGGCGTACAGGTGTGACCCCCATTCTGGCTAGACCCATGTTCATCACTAGGGGGCCGATTGGAGATATCACATCCCTTATCAGTCCGTGAGTTTAGTACGATGCGGTTGAAATTCCTATCCAGGATGGTTTCTTATCTATCTGGGGTACAAGGTTCCTGCGTTATCTGAGGAGGCAATGGTTACATCGTCTCCCGGGCATTACGAGCACACTACGTATGTAGTCAATGCGAGATGCAGCCCAGAGTTATCAACCTCCTTAGGGTATTGGCGCTTCAGTGAAAGTTGGATGATCGAGCGGCTTTGTTATAGTTTAAGAAGGTAGCAGGCTATCAGGAGAATAAGCTGCAAAGGGTATAAGAGATAAAATGATTTAGATGTTTTATGCTACCTTAGACTAAGAGTTAGTTTACTTGATTTTAATGGCCTAAGCCTTAGAGAATAATTCTGCTTTGCTCACCTGGAGGCCGTGCAGTATCTAGTCCATGCATGGATCCTGGCATTTTATCCAAGTCCACACAGATACTGTCTCATTACTTACAAAGCGCTTTCCAAGCCACCAGCCTTCATCCTGTCAGCCGCCCTCTGAACCTCCTTCTTCCAGTTACACATGCCAACAATAATCCACTCCAAAACACCCACAAGGAACAAAGCCACACATTGTCCAACCCAAAGTCCAGATAGCCCCCAGCCATGAAAAGCAAGCCAAATACTCGCTGGAAGCGCGCCTCCGTAATAACTCACACAATTGACCAACGCTCCAACCCATTGCCGCCCCATACCTCGTAGAGCGCCTCCGCAACTTCCGTTGAGTCCATCGGCAATTTGGAAGAGTGCTACATATGGCATGACATGCGCGACAAGATCTATGACTTCTTTGTCGTCGTTGAAGAGCTTGGCGATGACGTTCTTGGTAGATAGAAGGATGGTAAGGATGATTGTTCCGAAGACGATTGACAAAAGAGCAGCGGAGTGTGCGCAACGTCGGGCTTGTAATGCATCACCCAGGCCCAGAAGGTTGCCCAGACGAGACGATGCTGCTACTCCGAGTCCGAAGGGAATAGTGTTGATGATCTGATCCAGAGTCATCACGACAGACTGGGCAGCTAGTGGGATGGTACCAAGACGACCAGCAGCGAGAGCAACAATCTCAAATGCCCACCACTCGGTTCCGACGTGGATGACACCCAGAAATGCCAGCTTCGCGAAAGGACCAAGGTGTTGAAGTGCTTGTCTGAGGTTGAGCCCGCCCCAGCATTCCGAGCCTTTGACAAACGTTGCATATCCTACAAGTATGAGAAACGAGAGCCAGTATGAGATGCCTGTTGCAATTGGCGCTCCATCAAGGCCGAAGCCGAGAGGGTAAATGAACAGCCAATTCAACAACGCATTTAGAGGCGATGTGACAAAAAGAGCATAGGTACCAGGTCGGTATATCTCTTGTGCTTGGAGAAACTTCTTCATCGCCTCAAACCAGATATAGCCAAGACCACCAGGTATCAATAGCATCAAGAATCTTGGGCTTTGAACACAGATGAAGTCTTCCTGTCCAAGAGCACGAAAGATGTACCCAGACAAACCCCATATGATCACAACGACAGCATAAAAGCCCGTCAAGACGACCATGCCTCTCTGCAGCAGTGTCCCAAGATCATGTTTATTCTTCGAGCTCGTGAAGGTACTCGACCCGAGTGTATCGATAGCCGTCGTTCCACCGAGTGCAATGAGCCAGGCCGTTGCCATGGCGAACATGTAGGAGAACGCAGCTGTCGCCAGTGCTTCGGGGGAGATACGGCCGACTATGAGGATCGAGATAGTTTGAAGGCTGTTTTGAAGCATGTATGCCAGTATAACTGGCACAGAGGCTTTGACTAGCAGAATTGTTTCGGAGAACCATGGCGAGCTAGATGACTTCTTTGGTTCAGCTGGGTTGGGAATCAGAGGGGTTTCTTCGTCTGGGAAGGACTCTAAGACTGAAGGCGAGACGTGCGGAGGCGGAAGGTGTTGAGAGGCCATTGTAATGATTTGGACATTGGCAAGTCTGCAAAAGTGCAATTGATGATTCTGCAACCAAGTACAATGAGCTTTTGAAGAGTCAAGACATTAACTATTATCCTAAGACACTCGTTCACCTACTCATTTCATTTCTCATGGCCACAGACCGAACCATGGCTTACCCCACAGACGGGCGAGACCCTCATGCCGCCATTCCCAAAAGCCACTTCAATCCCTCGCCTCGAGATAAGCCTGCATCAGCACAAGCTGCAGCATCCGCCTACTGCATCCTGAAGGCGCATTTCATCAGTATGAGGCATTTCGTCCAACATGTCATCAACAACGCATTACTTACACGGCATAAACTCAAAACCATGACCGTGCAACGTCCTTATCTATCGTGGTTACTCAATGCGGTAACTTAGCCACGATAAGACCCTCGAGTTGCGGGGTGCCGATCTTCTTGGGGTCTCATCGCATATTCTACCTCGGACTAGCCTAATCTGGTGATTTACGCACTTCATTGACGGGCGTCGGTAGAGTTGATGTAGGTTGGTGATGCTATTACTCAACAACATCAATTACGATGATGTGAATTTCCGGAAAACAAGAATATGCGACTCAATTGTCGTGACGTTAGGATGCAGCGCACAGCATTAGGTTGGATCATGGTTCTGTTCACGGAGTCTGTGGACTAACATAAATATCGGTTATTTTGCCATCAATCTGTTCTTCCCTAGACTCGATCTGTATCATTTTGGGCAGTATACAAGTTCTATCATTATGTTTTTTACGTCACTTTCTCTGCTCAGCATCGCCTCCGTGGCTCTTGCTCATGGCAATCATGACCAGAAGCAGATGGAAGGCCCCCATCAATCACTTTGGTACAACAGACTACCTGGTGATGGCGGCACTCAAGTAAGTAATCCCTCCACAAGCCAGTCTAAATGATCATACTGACAACTCAGGCCGACTCTGTCTTCTCGGGAATCAGTACCTTCGGACGTCTCCCGTACCAGCCCTGCCTAGGCCACAACAGCATCCAATATGACATCGCTTTCATCGGTGCTCCTTTTGATACGGGCACTTCTTACAGACCTGGTGCTCGATTTGGACCTTCTGGTATTCGTCAAGGCTCCCGAAGACTTAACCTCTAGTACGTCACCGTTGCCTGATCTCTTGCTCCATGACTGACGACTTGCAGTGGAGGTTACAATGTTCCGTTGGCTACCAACCCATTCAACAGCTGGGCTACAGTCCTGGATTGTGGTGATATCCCTGTGACTTCGTAAGTTATGTCCCGGCTAGTAACGGTCCAATATTTACGGTATGGTAGCTATGACAACAAATTTGCACTCCAACAGATTGAAGAAGGCCATTACAGTTTGCTTTCGCGACCTCCTATGACAGACGCGGATAAGGTCGGTCCGGCCAGTAAAGGAAAAACTTTGCCTCGAATCATCACCCTCGGCGGTGATCATACCATTACCCTACCTCTGCTGCGTTCCATCAACCGAGCTTATGGACCCGTCACTGTTATCCACTTCGACAGTCATCTTGACACCTGTAAGCTATCTCGAAAGCATCGGAGCTCCGTTGTTGTTGACTCATCATACAGGGAGGCCAAAGGTTTTCGGTGGTTCCCCCTCCGAAGCAGCAAGCATCAACCACGGCACATACTTCTACCACGCCGCAATGGAAGGTCTCCTCGTGAATGACACCAACATCCACGCCGGTATCCGCACCACTCTCAGCGGCCCCAGTGACTACGATAACGATGGATACTGCGGCTTCGAGATCGTCGAAGCTCGAGAAATCGACACCATTGGAACAACTGGCATCATCGAGAAAATTCTCAAGCGCGTCGGTCCAGATCGTCCTGTCTATTTATCAATCGATATTGATACCCTTGATCCCGCCTTTGCTCCGGCAACTGGAACTCCTGAGACTGGTGGATGGTCGACTAGAGAGTTGAGAACGATCGTTCGAGGATTGGAGAGCTTGAATTTGATCGCTGCTGATATTGTTGAGGTTGCTGTAAGTTTCACACAATCCTAGTAACGGACTGTACTGACGAGTTATGTAGCCTGCTTATGATACCAATGCGGAGCATACTACCATGGCTGCTGCTGATGTTCTTTATGAAGTCATGTCTATCATGGTGAAGAAGGGACCTCTCAGCCGCATGATGGATGGAAAGAAAGAAGAAGAGTTATAGGAAGCTTCTTTGACTGGTACTATCTACGCCTAGAATAGAACGATATTGTATGATAGCTTCTCTGTCGAGAAAAACCAGAATTAGTCAAGTAGCGACAAGGCTTATGAGACTTACCAAGCAGATACTCAGCGCATAAGTCGCCCTCATGATCTTGAAAGTCTTGTCTCAACTTCCATATATCCTTCAAAGCCTGTTCAATAACCTTGACGTGCAATGAACCGATGCATATTTCAAGCTTGTGAATCTTGTCCAAAATGAAGCGCTTATGCTCTTCTTTGTACGCCTCGCAACCAACCGTAAATAGCGGCATAGCCATCGCAACCCATGTGTGACACGGCTCACCTTGAGCCATGTTGCTTATCATGGCGTTGATAGTCTCAATAGCTGTTCTTATCGGTTCGGATGCAGACGAGAGACCGTATAGTTGTCTGTATAATTGGATTAGGGTGGCTTGTTGAAAGACCTTGTTGCAGAGTGCAAATTCACGGCCTGACTGTGATGAGAGTGATGATATTGACACTCCTGGTGGATGCTTGACGTCTCGGCTGATGATGGTGTTTAGCCTTCCAAGAAGAATATCTGCGTCTGGTGTCCCCTGGTCCCCCGATCCATTCGAGTTGATTTGTTGTAATATGTCGAGGAGTTCTTCGCTGTACCCCAGAAACCCATCGATTTGCGAGTTTGCAGTATGTGGGGTCGAGATGCCGATGGACGTCTTTCCTCCCGGCGATGAAGCTATCAGCCCCAGTGAAGGCACATGAGGTAGCGTTTCCAAAGCCCGGTAGAGCATATACAGGTGCCTCATAGCCGATCTCAACGCCACATCACCACTATCAAATCTCTTCTGCCCTCTCAACAACGCCTTGATCCCCCTCAAGTGAACAGGCCATCTCGTCATTCCTTGCTGTCCAGAAAACACATCCGCAAGACACCAAATAAGACAAGTAGCAATAAGAATATCACTCTGCTGACCTTTTTCCAGCGCTGATCGTAGAAGAGGTAAGCCAGAAGATTGCAAATGCTCCGTTACTCGGAAGATATTTGTTCCTTCTATCTCTTCGACGCCTCTTGATGCCAGGCTAGAAGCTGATAGCGCCAGACTGGCTGAGAGAAGATGCGGGGATTGGAGCATCGTTGGCATTAGACCTCGACAGAAATCTTGATGGATGGTTGTATGGCTTGATAGTGAGGCTAGAACACCTTCTGCGAAGTGGTGTAATAGCTTTTTGTATTTTCTTGGAAGAGTTAGGCCGTTGGGGAGTGACTCGGGGATTGTCAACTCATTTGTCGAGTTCATTGCGGTAGAGGTTCCTCTGTTAGATTTTGATGTCACTGGAATAATTTCTCATGAGTGATTTTGCAGTAGTAAGAGTATCAATACCTACCTCTTTGTGATACTCGAGCCTTCTGGCTCCAAACAAGCTGCAGTTCATACCGACATACCCGGTTAGATGAAACACATAGTCCACAACTCGGCTTGACTTCATCACACTTTCTTCTGCGTTTTCTACACTCTCCACATCCTTGTCGAGATCGTTTGCCAGCCATGCGATTTTCGAGGAGTAGATATGAATGTCGAATGACATGAACGACTGGGGAAGACAGGGCATAAATCATGGAGGATGTACAGTGAGCGATAAGAGGCTGAAAGCTGATTGGACAATTGAAGGTTGGCTTCATGCGGGTTTATCTTGGCTTTACACTAATCCCTGAGGTTGGAGATGGCATGATGTCGTCCGAGAACTTTACCAATCGGGATATTCTTTTGTATTTTAGAGGGTTGCTGGTATAATACTCAAAGAATTGGGAAGCCACGAAGAGTATGTGAGGATAAAGTGACAATGACATGTAGCGACTTCTATCTAGCTGATACTATAATTGGCGATATAATGTTCAATAGCAATAATCTTATCATGGCCCTGACGAATGGCTTTCGGGCTCAGTGATGAATCTAAGACAATCCAGCCTGCATCAAGAATCTGACCTAAATGTGAAAGAAGAAAATTGATATATAGAGAGATTCGAGTTACTGAAGACAACACTGACTTCGTGCTATACTGCGTTGCGACGGATCCACATGTTTCTCCATCCACTCAAGATATTCTTCTTTCGAATAAGGTATGATCTTACCATCGGTGACATGGTCTTCCAAGAAGTCCTCTCCATCATCGTGTTTAAACGCATAGTGAACATCACCGTCTGCATTGCCATCCAGCTTCAGCACATGTTCCTCGGTAAAGTCTTCCCATGAGCCAAGGTCACTTAACGCTTCCTTAGGCCTGCTCGTCAGGTTTCCAACCATCACTGGAGCCCTACACAGCCGGATTACCTCGTCGCGGAGCTCCGTATCCTCCCCATCCGTCTGGCAGTACCAAACTAGCTTCTTCCAGTCATCGCTAGGGAAATAGACTGGGACGGCTGTCTTGTGTAGAGCTATCTCTGGGATGGGTAGTTGGACTATGGCAACATTTGTGTCCAGGCCATTGGAGAGCCTTCTCAGATACGATGTGTGGAGCTGCGCGGTCTCAAGGGAAGTGCCGAGGTAGATCACCGACCCGCTTTGGTGGAAAGCAATAGTTCGTTGTTTCCAGAGGTGGCTCATGTGGCTCAGGCGTCCCTCAGAGTCGAGAAGGGGACAATTGGTCTTCCTAAAATGATTCAGGACGATGGCATTGTATAGCACCGTCACGCCCGGTGTCTTTGCAGGTACAAGGTCGCTACCAGAAACAGCAGTGTTGCCGTCGCTCTTAGTATCTTGAAGCTCTTTGATTCTCCCAGATTTCAATGCGGTGCCTCTGTCGTAAAAGGTCTCGTAACGCATATCAATTATATCGAGAACCCACTGTTCACAGGTACGCGTCAATCGGAGTTGTTTGAATGTCGGATCCATGATAGCATCCTGCAACTCTGTCGCAATTCCGTGCTTCCGCATCCATTCAATCCAGACCGCATCATCATCACCCCAAGCGTCCTTGGAGAACTCAACTGCGCCTTTGATAAGTGCCAAGTATGGGACGTCGCGAGTTGCGCAGTCAAATTCCGCGCCCCCCTCTTCTGCCCACTCACTCCACCTTCTCCATAAGTGGGCAGCTGTCAGCTTGTCGAAACCAAGTTTCTGGATGATTTCCTCTGATTGAGGATCTTCGAATATCCAACTCTTGTCGTAAGGTTCTTCGTCTTGGAATACATCTGAGCCTGGCAGAGGGTCTTCGGGTTTCCAAATCTTCATTGCGTCGGTGATTTATGCTGGTCTCTGTTAACTGTGAGGATTTCGAGTGTTGGAAGGATGAAAGAACTTGACCGAAGGAAGGCCATCTTTATACCCAGCAGGGGAGAAGGTTACACGTCGAGCGAAAGCCACATTTGATGCAGGCTGGAAAGTTTATGTTCATTGCATACAATGAACTTTGTTTCAAACCATCTCTCCGAGTGACTCACCGGTGTATCCAAAGTCTAATCATTTCCAATCAATTATATACGTCGAATAGCCCTGGAGGTCGTGATCAGTCGGTCGTCTCTTTCAAACCTTCAAACTCATACTCAACCAATTCTTCTCCACCCGAGGTACGAAGCAACTGACCTTCAACATGTTTCACATACCACCTTCACACATTTTTCACCCCGACGATGTAGCCACACTTGAAGCATCAGGTCTTCTTACTCCTGTCGATCATAACGGTTTCAGAAAATTACATAAAAGGCGACTTTATCTTAACCCAGATTGGTGTGAGGTACACTTCGAGTTCCCACTCGACGCTCGACCAGACACGCACCCCGAAGCTTTCAGTTCTTTCCCAGACCAGATCATATCCAAGGCTACCATAATCTGGTGTGGGTTTACTGAAGAAAAAGCTGAAGAATTATGGTACCAGTATGAGAACTGGCCCGTCCTCGACTGGCCGCACAAGATGGAGCAAACATTCATGGACTACATTGTTGAACATGTCGAGTTCCCTAGGAATATATACGATGAAGATGATGCAGTCTGGACCAAGGCGATGGACGGTTGGGGTATATCTGCGAAGGTACAAGATGGCATCATGGATCCGGAATACACTGGGATACGCCATACCTATACCTGCAACGATATCATAAGAGAGAATGTTGAGGCTTGCTACGGTACACTTACTAGTCTGCGGAAAAACTCTCATGATCGTGCAGCAGGGAAGCCGATTTCATTCCCAGACCGTGTTCTCGTTGGCGATGAAATACTGCCGTTGACAGAATGGATGGAACGTGAAGGCGTGAGTCTCGAATATTTATGAGTTGCCAATTGCTGTCATAAAGCAATTCTAAATAGTAAGTCTCAAGGAATTCAATCGGATATGCTTTGCTGACCATGCCATGACTATATCCATGCCAATTGGCAGCAGGAACATACGAACGCCATGATGCTAGATCGTCATTCGATTACAAGACTTGTCCACTATGTATAACAACAAGAAAGAGGAATAAGCATAATCTCATCGTCTCCATGACGAGCAAGCATCGGAGTCGTGATACGGTGGATGAACAGGCTCGTCATGGAGATGATGAGATTATGCCTACGCCGCTTCAATTCAATTACGCGATGTCAATTGCGGGGTTAAAAAGAGATAACAATCAAGAATCGGCTCATCTGTTGCCGTTGACCTAACAAAGGTTCCTCTCATAAACGTCGATCCTTGTACTAAAATGCGACTTTACCTGGGGAACTTCTGTATCGCAGTGTGACCCATGATGCTAGTCAACCTCGTTCGGGAAGGTGCCCGGATACGCGATGGAGCCTACCACTTCACTGGGGCTGCCTATCCAGGTATTTACAGTGGCTACCGTTAGTACTATATAGCGGGCAACGCCCCGCCACTTTTTAAGACAAAACAACAACATCATCTATCACCATTATTCTTATCGAAAATGGCGCCTGGATGGTTTGTCAATTGCGCTGCTTTCCTCCTGGCTTTCACCGCCGGAGGAAACGCGTACGCCCTCTCCCCTCGCGCTAAACATGACGGTCCCAAGGCCGTAAACATCAGCGTCCCAGTCGATCACTTCCACAACGACACACTCTACGAGCCTCACTCAGACAAGAAGTTCCCGTTGAGGTATTGGTTCGATGCGCAGTACTATCGCAAGGGCGGTCCCGTCATCATTCTCGCGTCTGGAGAAACTTCAGGCGAAGACCGCATTCCCTTCCTCGAGCATGGCATTCTGCAAATGCTGGCTAACGCGACGGGTGGTATTGGCGTTATCCTTGAGCATCGGTACTATGGAACCAGTTTCCCTGTGCCGGACTTGAAACCTGAGAATATGAGGTTTTTGTCCACGGAGCAGGCTCTTGCTGATACCGCGTACTTTGCGGAGCATGTTGAGTTTCCAGGAATGGAGGAGCACAATTTGACCGCTACCAACACACCGTACATCATCTACGGAGGTTCTTACGCTGGTGCTTTCGCTGCTTTTGCGCGTAAGCTGTACCCTGATCTTTTCTGGGGCGGCATTTCGTCTTCTGGTGTCACTGCTGCCATTGTCGATTACTGGGAGTACTTTGAGGCTGCTCGTCTCTTCGCGCCTGGCGATTGTGCCAAGGTGACACAGAAACTCACACGCGTCATCGACGATATTCTCATGGGCGATAACAAGGAGGAGAAGAAGCAGCTCAAGATTGCTTTTGGACTTCTTGGTCTTCGGGATGATGATTTCGCTCAGACTATCGCTCAGGGAATTGGTGGTCTGCAGGGAAACAATTGGGATCCTGCCGAGGACTCGTCTAGCTTCGGTCTCTACTGCGGCAGTGTCTCCTCCGACGACATTCTCTACGCCAGCACCCGCCATCTTGAACCTTATGTCAAGAAGTGGCTTATCGCTTCCGGTCACAAGAAGCAGCTCAAGTACTTGACGAACCGCTTTTTGAACTACATCGGCTACGTCCGATCCAACGTCGAGAGCGACCAGGCTGGACGCTGTAAAGATTTGACTCTGGATGGCTGCTACTCCATCCGCAATTCCATGAACGAAACAAAGCTCGATCCCAACTCCATGTCACGTCAGTGGACGTACCAGACTTGCACGCAATGGGGATACTGGCAAACCGGCTCCGGCGCACCCAAGGACCAACTCCCCATGGTATCCCGGCTCATCGACGTAGAGTACAGCACGATTCCCTGCCGCGAAGAATTCAACATCACCACACCTCCTAACGTTGAATCCATCAACAAGCTCGGCGGTTTCAACTTCAGCTATCCCCGTGTCGCTTTCATCGACGGCGAGTACGATCCTTGGAGAGCTGCCACGCCTCATGCTATTGGTTATAACACTGATAGAGAGTCTACTGTCAGTGAGCCGTTTATCTTGATTCCTTATGGTGTGCATCATTGGGATGAGAATGGCTTGGCGCCTGGTAGTGAGGAGATTGGATTACCGCCTCCCGCTGTTAAGAAGGCGCAGGATGATATTATTGAGTTTACCAAGGCTTGGTTGGAGGAGTATGAGAAGGAGAAGGGCACTGGTGCTGCGGAGCTTTAGATAGTAGTTCTATTACACCTATTCAATCAACATGTTCATGCCCATGCCAATGTCCCATTCGTCCAAAATCTGCATCCAGTTCAATGTTCATGATGGTAAATAGAGGCTCGGTCTAATTCTAGAACATCTGTCCAAGGTAAAGCCGTTGCAGTACAATCCAATCCGGGCTAATTCACTGTCGTCGCTCATGTTTCTTCTCTCTTCTCGTTCCTAACCTTGCATCAACTGCCGTACCCATTTCCCCACACAAAACCTTTCCCTTCTATGCCCCGTTCGCCATGAATAATAGCGCAGATCTCTCACACGCAGCTCCAAGTCCCTCAAGAACTCCCACAGCGATCCATAATGTCTCAACTCCTCGTCACAGTCATAAACGCTTTCAGCGTGCTGTAACAAGGCGCTCATCAATCGAGCAGGTTTGTCGCAAGTTGGACACTGAAAGTCACAGTTCGAGTCATTGGAGATATATGAACGCCACGAGTCACAACCCTGCGCTACATCGCGAACGGTATCTTCGTCTACTCCGGATGGACAGTAGCCAGTCTCGAGGTGCAGTACCATAGCCGAGTTCGAGGTGAACATTTTCTCGCAGCCGGGACAGTCGATATCCTTATCCCTATGCGTTTTCAAATGCTGCGATATTTTAGCGCCTCATAACTTTCACCGGGAGGGAAGACTTACATTTCTTAAATTTGACTCAGAACTAAAGGTTCGCCCGCAGTGCATGCATTTGTTATGCTCGTCCAACTCATGCTCGTAAAGATCATCCGAGTAGCGGAAGACGGTATCGCACTCGGTGCAGGAGTGATGTTCTTCCTTGTAATGCAACTTGAGCGCTTTTTGGGTAAGGAAATCAAGCTCGGGGCAGAATGCGCAGACCCAGTGATTGCGAGAGGCTTTGATGTGTTGCTCTTTAGCTTGAACATGTCGGAAGTTTCGCTCACAGCGAAAGCAGTAGGTCTGTGGGTGCTTTCTCGAGGCGTGTTGCTTGAGAGCTCGAGGGTTAACGAAGTAGCGGTCACAAGTGCTGCAAGAGTCCATATTTCCCTTGTCTCCCCGCAGGAGAGGTTGTCACAGGTGCTGTTGAGTTGCCGGTTCGCCAGGTCTAAGTGGCATTGCTTAAGCCTTTCCTTCAGAGTGAGTGACAAGATAAATTGGCGGATAAAGGTTTCCCCGTATGCGACCATCACAAGAATGGTGTTATAGATGGTAAATAATTGCTTATACAAATTTGCTATGTAGAGTACATCATGGATTGCGGGTTGCTTTTACCCTCCAGGAATCATCCCTTAGGCTGAACAAATCCGGGCATTCAGTTGCGTTACCATGTTGGAGTCGAACGGTTGATAGTGCGGCGACTATGCATATTGTAAGGAGTGAATGTAGAGCAAACAGATGGAAAGATGGCAAGCAGATTTGGTTTGTGGTGGTTATGATATCGAGTGAAACGAAGTCTACTAGGCCATATTGAGCTAGCTATTAGGACTTTGTTCTTTAGAAGCTCACTTTCCTTGCCTCGTAGTATGAGTAGAATCACCTTGCACCGTATTCTTCAATATCCTTCCCGCCTATTGACCATGTTAATCAAATCATCCCTTCCTTCCCCAAGCCTCTCCAGGTTCAGCCCAAAGATATCAAACAACCTCTTATAATAGAAAGAGGAATTCCCACTAACATGAGGTGTAACAGTCACATTCTTAGCACCCCAGAGCGGATGTCCTTCCGGCAAAGGTTCAGGGTCGGTAACATCCAACGCCGCGCCAGAAATTGTCTCACTATTCAAAGCTTCAATAAGATCATCCGTGTTAATAATAGGTCCCCTTGCAATGTTGATCACGAAAGTCCCCTTCTTGGCAAAGATTTCAAACTCAGGTTTCGAGATGAGATTTTTGGTCTTCTCGGTGAGTGGTAAAGCAATGACGATGATGTCGAGACCTGAGTCGAGGAAGGCGTGGATTTCTTGTGTAGAGCCGCCGGAGAACCATTTACTTGGGAATTCGCCCTCTGAGTCGCCGAGACCGGGTGGGGAGTAGGACTCATCGCGACGAGAGGATGGAGTATCGCGTGGGTGGAGGGTGTAGGCGTGGACGTCTAGGCCTAGTGCTTTGGAGACGCGGGCTGTTTGACGTCCTATGCTACCGTAGCCTAAGATTCCGCTGCAATATATCAACTTCAAGTCTTAGTTTGGAAATGGGAGTTGCGTACATTCGCTTGCCGGCTGTATCTTCATCATTCTTGCTGATACGCTTCCATTTACCTTCATCTTGAAGTTTCGAGTACTCTTTTACTTCGCTCCACCATTAGCTCGAGTTCTCAAACGGGCTCTGTAACTTACAGCGAAGTCGATGGGCTAGATAAGTTCCAATAACCCACTCAGCAATTTGAGGCCTATGTCATCAGCAATGTTCTCCTTCATACACTCAGCAAAACTCACCCATGAACGCCATTAGCCGTACAAACAGGAATCTTTGTATCAGTGAAAATAGGTTTATTCATCATATGGTCCGCTCCAGCACTGGTAAGCTGGACATACTGCAGATGAGGCGCCTGCTCTGGTTTCGGAAGCAGATGAGATGTCGCCACAGCAGTCAAGATAATAGTAGTATCTTCCCACTCCTTCTCATCGAATGCAGGCTCCAGTGGCTCGCCATGTTTCTTCTCATAGAATGCCTTGATGATAAGATCCGGGAATTGTTTCTTTATGGCATCGATTTGGTCCTCGGGAGGCTCTGAGTTGAGGAGGATGATGGCTTTGTGGCCTTTGAGGGACTTGTTGCTGGTGGCTTTGATGAGCGTCATGGTGAGTTTTAGTGATGATGCTATCACTTGGAGAAACGGAATTGAATGATCTTGATGGATTAATGAGTTAATATTGACACGACGTAGGATTCACGATTACAAATGGATGTAGTTAGCGGCCGTTGAGGTGGGGTAGATCGACGTCGAAGATAACGAACATTGCTCGTTTTGGGCATTATGAGGAGACGGAAAGATAGCGCAGATGGTATCATGGTGGCCCGGATATACGCGACGGTCCTTCACTTTGACGTGCGTGTTTTTGTCCTTGACAGTTATCATTGGGCAATTGAAGGTGATTGAGGTTCAACTTCCAGTCGGCTACCCTGTAATAGCTTCGGTATTCCTTTCGACGCGCGTCATCACCGAGGTCATAGCAACAGTCGACATGAAGTTTACATACTTTAGTTTTTGATCAGCAATTGACTTTGTTCACTACCTTGGGATCGAGAATCTAAACTTTTGTTGAGTGGTGTTGTGGTTATCGTGCCAATCCATGCTCGAAATCAAGTTTGAGTGAGGAGGTTGACAATGTCTTGGGCACTTCATGGAAGACAACCGAATGAAACATCAACGGGGTTACCTCGAATCATTCAAGCGATAAATGGGCTGCTGTTTCATATCAAGAGCTGTCATTGCTGTTCGCTGTATGGCTGAAGCTTGTAGCAATCCATGTTGAGGCTGTGCTGGGGCTCATCTTTCACTGCATTTTTGACCGTCACCAAGGGGAGGAGGGGGCTGGCCAGGCAGCAACCTATTTTCACTGCAATCTTAACCCCATCCGAACCCGAGCAAAAAGAACTAACAAGGGAGCGATCCTGGATGATGACATCGAGGCAGGGATACGGCCCTTCACTGCAATTTTAACCCCCTCCGCGGGTAGGCTCCCACTGAATGATTATGAATTGCTGGACACATCTAACTGAAGAGACACCACAAGATGAGGATCACGTGATACGTCGTTGAGCAGGCATAAGACTGCACGACAGTCTCGAAGTTGCCTCTCTCACATCGCACGTATCCGGATCATCAACTGTAAGAACCCTACAGTACATCAACTTCAATCCAGCGTCGCAAATGAGTGGCTCTTCAACGATACCGAAATTCGTCATCGACCTGTCCTGGCCGCCCGAGCAGCGTTACTCCCACATCATTCCGCACTTCATACAAAAGGTCACCTCTTGCGACCTGCCTAGTCTATTCGATGAATTACTTCATGAGCTCACCGGCTCACATGCAGCGAAATGGCTCTCCACTGTCTCACAATATCTTCTGCGACGAGTCCACTCGGATGAAGAAACGGCCGAGCTACGCGGAATTTCAACAGCCATTGGTATCCCTATGCATATTCTCGTCGCTTTCAACGTACTTCTAGACCTCTTACTAGGATGTACAAGCGGTGGTGTTCGCACGCTGGATCTGCCTGCCCGAACAACACGGATGTTGCATTTTCGAACTCTGGATTGGGGAATGGACAAGCTCCGGCATATCATCGTTGAGCTTGACTTTGTGAAATCCGCTGGAGGACCTGTAGTTGCTACTGCAGTCACTTATCTTGGCTATGTCGGCGTGCTGACCGGCGTGCGAAAAGGGTTGAGCATGAGTTTGAACTTTCGGCCGTATCATGCGAATGAGACACTGCGCCAACGATTATCCTTCAGATGGAACCAAGCTATGGTGATCTTTGGTTATCGTCAATCTATCTCGAGCGCCCTGAGAAACATTCTTCTAGATGAGTCGACCGAATCGTTGCGCCAACCAGAAAGTTCTATATCTGGCGACCCAACCCAGCATGGTGTCTCTGATGTTTACGTACAAAAGGTGTTGAAAAAGCTGACGGCATCTGACTCAACTTCCGCATATCTCATATTCTGCCAACCAGAACGAGTATACATCGTGGAGAAAGACCATAGAAGAGCCAAAGTCCGCGACTCTGACACATTCCTCACTGCTTATAATCACGATCTCAAAGACGAGGAGGACCCCTCGCGCTTAGAGCAGGTGGCAGCAGAGTTAGAGAGCACGGATAATGCACTCGGCATGGCTGAACTAGTTGGCCTGTCGCTGGATAGGAAAGAGTGTCTAGAAAAGATGTGGACAAAAAGATCGCTTGTTTGTCGAAGACGGTATAAGCAGAGCAGAGATGTCGTTACCCAAGCTGATGTGATGAAGTTCCTGGAGCATGATGAGATAAGTAATGATGAGACACACTACGCAGTGATTATGGATCCAAAGGAGGGTAAGGTCGTGTGGCGGAAGATGTATGAAATTTGATATCACTCTACTATTCATACTCGATTGACGGGAGTCCTGATATCTAGCACGCATTATTGGGGATGGGCTGTGCAAATGTCCAAGAATTATGTATTATGGACATCCATCTGTTTCTTATTTTGAGTATGGCAGTAATAGTTGCTGTCGCGGCAAGGGTTTTCAACGTAGTTGACTGTAAGCTGAACACTGTGGAAAAGAAGCTTCCAAGTTATCAGACGCAACCATTCAAGTAAACGCCATCTATCCTTTACCTGTTACTCACAAAAGCAGTCAGAAGCAAAGAGTTTTTTTCTAAGAGTCAATGCGAGGGACTGTGTAGGAGTCATCTTGTTGTTATTTCGCTGGTGTCGGAGGTGAATGAAGCTACCTAAAATTGCAGTGAAGGTGACTAGGCCTGCCAGGGTGACCTGCACTAAGGTACTCGGGGTCTGCTAGTGACACATCTGGTGATCAAGATGCACTAAGGTACACTGCAATTTTAACCCCCTCCAACCCCAAGCAATGATAACTTGAACCTGCAGGATTGGTAGGACGATGATAGAGGAATAAGACTGTTCACCATAACTATGACCCCATTTAAGAGGTCGAGGTAGGCATAACGTACACCGTAGTCTAAACGCAGGACAGCTGGGCTGGAATCCATTGTTTTTTCCACTCGTGCTTCCTTCACTGCAATTCCAGCCCCCTCCTCGGACATGTTCCCACCGAATAGCTAGCTTCTACGGATACAGGTACCTCAATTTTGACTTCCTGAATTCTCTCAGAAGTTCCTTCACTGCAATTTTGGCCCTCCAAAGGGCATATGGTACTTCAATTTTGACCGCCTGAGTTCTCTCAGAAGTTCCTTCACTGCAATTTTGGCCCTCCCCAAGGGCATATAGTACCTCAAATCGGATACTTCAGGGTACAATGCACAGCCCACCGACGCGAGCATTCTCCCCTTCACTGCAATCTTAAACCACTCTGAGCCCAACAATGACAAGTGTCTCCACTGAAACTTGACCCGATCAGCCCTATGAACAGCCCGCGCTAACTCATGGACCCCTGCAACAACTACATCATTGGCGGTGGCAGGACAGCCAGCTGAGCAACCTTCCCACAATGTCGGTATGGCTTCAACTTGCTTTACACAGCCCGACGCCAACAAACACCAAATTCCAAAGCCACGACATCAAAGATGCATTCAAATAATGGCCTACTCCCCAGCGGGATTGACGGCTGGTCATCTTCCATCGAGATCCGCAAATGACATCGCCATCTGAAGATATTCCCTTGCCGACATATTCGGCTACCGACAATGACGACCTGGTTAATCGCATCGAAGCTTCCTCCGGCGTAGAGTTCCCGATTCTTCATTCACCCGCCGGTCGCTCGACGAATCTACAGCGTCTTACCGTCGACGCGGATTGGAACACGTATCATGAAGCCTACCATATCGAGACCGACATTGTCGACGCATTCTTTCGCGCTATCGAAAACGGACACGATGATGTCGTCGCCGACTTTATATCCCGCGGATGGGTTTCGCCCGATACCACGAGTCGATACCGAGAGACGCCATTGATTGCTGCTGTGCGCGCGGGTAAACTGCCCATGGTCAGTCGTCTCGTAGCGCTCGGCGCAAGCGTCAACGAATACGGTCGCGTGAAAAGCGAGGATAAACGCATCAAGATCGACGACTTGCCGGAGCGGACTCCGTTGATGGTGGCTGCCGAGAGTGGCCATTTGGCCCTTGTTAAAGTGCTGATCGAAGACTACGGCGCGAAACACGACCTTATCGCCCCAGATGGCGCGATGGCATTGCGACTCGCCGCAATCAACAAGCATCGCGAAATCGTACAATACCTGCCTCATGTCCGTGGCGGTTCGTGGAAGAGGTGGATGCATGTGCATCGCAAGCAGATGGAAAGGGCGCGACGCGCTGCAGAGAAGCTGTTCAACTTCATACGGATACTGGTATGGGACTTTCCCAAACTTCTCTTGTATGAGGCGCCAAAAGAGCTTTGTTGTGCGGTTTGGAGACGTCGCCACAAGATCAAGAATTTTGTCAAGGAATTGCCCGGGAAGATTAAGAGGGGGGTTATAGCGATACCTGGACATGTCAAGAGTGCTGGAAAAGCGATCTGGAAGGGCATCAAGGAGATCCCATCATTTGTGAAGTACGTCTTCCAGTCGCTTTGGCGGGTGTTGAAGGAAATACCTGGCGCTATAATGAAGGTTCTGAACTGGATCGGTCGTGGATTGAAGAACATCGGCGAAGCGATCTCCAACATCTTCATGAAGTTCTTCTCCTTCCTTCACACAACACTAATGGCAATCGTTACATTCCTACGCGGCATCACATTACGGGATATATGGAACGGCTTCTGCTCCCTCGTCCGCGCCATTTTCATAGACGCGCCCAAAGCAATCGGCCGGTTCATTGTGTCGTTCGGCAGGACGATCTACGATGTGCTCAAAGCGCTCTTTGGCACTCTTGGTGAATGTATCTGGTGGCTCGGGTACTCTATGATTTGGCTGATCAAGTATATTCCGCAAAAGATATGGACTATCATTGAGGCGATGGGTACGTCATTGGTCAAGGCTTGGGAGGAAATTTTGGTGTTCGTGAATCCGAAGCGAATGTGAGATTGGGTGGTTTTTTTGTTCATGAGCGGGGCGGATTGAGCAGGTTTGGCGATGGTGTTCTTTGAAGGAGGCCTGACGTTTGGATCAATTGATAGCCCAGAATGATTGATACGACCTGTTTAAATAATGTGGACATTACACTTACAAGAACCAACAGATCTTGCGCCATGATGAACATGTCAGTTGGTCGAACCGCCACATCATGAGACCAACTTCTCGTGAAACCGCACCAACGGACACTAACAAAGCCACAGGGTCTTTTGCAAATCGTAAATAAAAGGGGGGATATAGCCTCCGACAAGCGTTGGTCGGGCTCGTTTGCTTAATGAAGCTATCGTCAAATCGATAGTTTCTTCATTGTCCCCACTGACTAACCAATTAACCCCTGGTTGTGCTTTTTAGGGAATCGATAGCTTGACAATTCAGCTCCGAAGCAATTAATCCTGCGTTCTAGATGATGGCGATTGTAAAGTAGAGGAAGAGGTGACGGGAATAAAGATGGGTGTTTCCCACACAGCCGCGGGGGATTGTGTGTGCCTTTTACGTTGTGTGTTTGTGAGTGTCTGTGACTAGAGATGGCTCGCCGTCTTGTCCTTTCGTTCTATTTGGCTTCGGCCTTGCATTCGTTTGATGTTTTCGCCAGTCCTTGTAAGCCAAAGCCTGTCACTTCCCATGCTGTCTCGATTGCGACGAGCGATACTTCTACGGATTTGTCTAGTATCACTTCTACATCTGAGAGTGTCGCCACTGAGCTCTCGGTGAGCGTCTCCGCTGATATCTCAACAAAGAGCTCGGAGGGTAGTGAGTCGCAGACGAGTAGCGATGGTTTGTCGCCGAGCTTGTCAACCACTGCGACCACAGTGACGACAGACAAAGAGGCAGTTACGACTACCAGTCCTGCTGCGACTGTGACTGCTTCCACTGAGGAAGAGTCAACTGCGACTTCCGGTTTTGCCACGACTGAGACGACGAATGAGGCAACTGTGACTGCTTCCACTGAGGAAGAGTCAACTGCGACTTCCGGTTTTGCTACGACTGAGACGACGAATGAGGCAACTGCAACCACCGGTCCTACGACGACTTCATCCACCGATGATGATGAGGCAATTGCGACTAGCAGTTTTACTACGACTGCGACTTCTAACGAGGCCACTGACTTTACGACTGATACATCTACTTTCCTTGCGGCATCGAGCACTACAGATTCTTCCTCTTACAGAACTAGTGATACCACGCCGAATGCCTCCAGCCTCACATCGGCCCCTGTCACCACCGAAGCCTCGTCTGACACGATCACCAGTGCTACGAGCAAGACTAGCGATGAGCAGACCTCCAGCCTTACTACAGATACGTCTGGCTCCATTTCCAGTTCTGCTACTACAGACACTTCCTCCTACACGACGGGGGGTGCTACTACAGACATCTCGAGCTTGACGACAGACTCTACCACCACTGAGGTTTTCTCGTCCACCACCAGTGGTGTTACGACTGCGACTACTGAGGAGACTACTGGCCTGACGACGGAGACTTCCAGCATCACTACAGGCTCTGCCACCGCTGACGATTCTTCGTACACAACCTCTGGAGCTACAACCGATACCTCGATCTTGACTACCGGCTCTACGACCACAGATACTTCTTTTACCACATCCAGCGCTACAACCGATGTCTCCAGCGTCACTACAGATACCACTACCCATATCACCAGCGAGTCCGAGACGAGCACCACCACTACCGGTCCTGATACCACGACCTCAGCTGATTACTGTGAGTATCCTATCTGAACCTAGGCATCCACGTACTAACACCCTAAAGGCACAAACGCAGAATGGCAAAATGATCCTCTCATCGCGTCCTTCGGGGTCGAGATGGCCTACGCCAAGAGTGTCTGCACCACCGCCATCGAGCCTGTCACCACTGTCGCAGCTACAACATCAGCAGAGACGACCGTGACTGAGCTCGACACTGTGATTGAAGATCTCCCCGACGAGACAAAGATCGTTTTGGACGCGCCTTCTACCGATTATGTCGCTGGAGAGGACAGAACTGTCACGGCTGTTCGTCGCGATGGAAGCATTGAGATTGTCGAGCCAAGGACCATTTACAATACTGTCGCTCGCACGGTTATTGAACTTCCCACTGCTTACGAGACCGTCTACACAACCGATGTTGACTATGTCGGTTCCACGAGCGTTGATACAGTCTACGACGTAACCGGGACCGAAACCAGCGTTGTGATTACTGACACTACCGAGATCACCACTGCTACATCTACGGATGTCACCACTGAGACAACCACCAGCATGGAGAGCATCCCTACTACGTCTACAGAGTATGTAGTTACCGGTACAACCATCAAGTTCGCGCCCGGGATGACTATTCACGTCACCAACTCACGTACATTTGTCGTTTACTCCATACCGTCTACCCGCACGCATGTTTTGTACACGACCACCAATTATCTCACTTCCACTTGGACTACAGTCACTCTTGCTTCGACGGATACTGACTACACTACCATTCCTACGACGACCTTCGACATCACTACCGCGACGGACACAGTGGAGGAGACGATCGCTACTAGCACTGACACGGATTTTGCCACGAGCACTATTACCACGGTTGGGTGGACTACCGAGACTACCGAGACTTGTGAGTATCTTCAATTGATCTATACGGGTGTCAGAAGAATTATCTTCCAAGGTTCAGGCTGCATAGATAAAGTAGCCTAAGCGCGAGCGTAAATGCTAGCACAAGGTGACCAACATATGTCGTCTCTTATGCTCTTGGCTGCCAATTCTTCTGACATCCTGACGCCTACAAACATAAACTAATATCGGACAGCTGTTTCTACTTCGACCAGTACCAAGATCAAGGGCAAAACGTATACTCAGCACGAGTTCCCGTGGTTGAACAACAAGAAACGCGCCGCCATCGAGGCCCGCATCCCTCGACTTGAAAGCCTCGAAGAACACTGGATCAACGAATTCGGCGAATCTCACTACCACAGCGCGTGTTCATGCTTCTTGCCCGACCTTCCTACGCGAACTGTCTACGCCTCAGTGGGTCTTGAAACGATTTTCGAGAAATCCACCACGATTGACAAGATCTATGGTGAGACTGTCACGTTAACCCTCACTACGGCTGCGACCGTCACAACTCATAAGACTGTCACGGATACGACTGTCGTAGATGGGACCACTTCTATCGCGACGCTTACAGTTTATGAGGATGTCACCGAGACTGTTCTCTCGACGCCTACCGCTCAGTCTCTTGTCACCAAGGTTGTCACAAATGATGATGTGAAGCAGGTCACCAAGGAAATCGCTGTCATCGACACGATTACTCTTTATGGCATCGCGACTGGATACACGTGGATGGAAGTTACCCGCACACAGGACATCTACGACCTGCGCAGTAAATTGTTCCCTGTCGTCCAGACGATTGACATTGCTGAGACGTCTACCTCCACTCTGCCTACTACCACTGTTGAGACTACTGTGGAAGTCACCTCTACCGCGCTGTCTACTGCTGATGAGACCGTCTACGATGCGTTTACCAGAGTTGTACCAGTTGCTGTTACAGACGTGAAGAAGTTTACCTATACGAAGACGATATTCACGGACGCGACATCTGTCTACTCAATTGAAGCTACCAACACTGTCGGTACAATCGCGACTACAACGCTTACGACCCTCACCACGGTCACCAATGGACTTACATCGACCATCACCACCGTCCTATCCACTCAAGTGACCGTTACAGCGCGCCCCGTTGAAACCAAGATATGCGAAATGCCTATCAAGGACGGCGACTTCGAGTACCCAGCCGGGACCAGCCCATGGTGGAAGAGTGTATACTCCGCGTTCGACTGGGACAAAGCATATGTCGACGGTCACGGCAAAGTCATGAAAAGCCAAAACCTGGTCAATTACACCAGTTTCATAATGTGGCAAGACATAACATCCTGCGCAGGCGTGACCTTTCAATGCAGCTATGACTACTACATCGACAAACAGTACGAGCGTGCAATGAAAGACCCCAGGACTAAAAAAATGGGCACTTGGATCCCTTTCATCCGCACGTACTGGAATGATGATATTTGGTATAAGTCCGATAAGTTTCTGGGTAACAGGTTCAATCAGCCAGATAATCTGGACAAGCCTTATTATCCTGGACAGTGGTACACTGCTAGCATCGAGTTCAAGACGTCTGGTGGGACGGACACGTTGTATATCCAGGCTGCTAGTCCGCAAGAGGAGAACGTGGGTGGTGAGAATTATATTATGCTGGATAACTATAAGTGCAGGCCGATTAAATACAATGGCCCGAACGGACCAGTTTGAGGTGCGCGTCGATAGAAGACAATTGAGTATTGTTATTCAACGTATACTTGCGTACATATTTTCAGATCTAATCAATTTTATTGGTAATCATTCTATCGGTAATATCTATAGTACTAAGACCTCTCCCCTTCTATTCTCCCGCCTTAGCGACTCGTGAGAGCTTGAGTGAGACGAGACTCAATTGAAGGCAATTCACCCTCCACCTCACATCAGGTAGGCAACGAGATAAATTAGTCTAAGGCTTAGGCGTCAAGACATAGCAGTCTAAACTCTACTCTAAATTGTCAAAAGATGATCCACCAATTTTATTTTTTGTGATCAGAGTTGTTTATTCTTTTTGGCCCATTGACAGATGATTGACCCTCGTTCTTCAACATGCAATGATGAATGTATATAGTTTTCAGTCCCAAGTATTTTACCGATAATTCTGAGTGTAATCTATTATCCATTTCGTTATTTATCCTCTAGTCTGAGCGAGCTTCGAGCTTGAGTGAGATGAGGCTCAATTGAAGACAACTCACCCTACACCTCTCATCATCAGAACCACGGCAGCGCGGGGTGGGTTCGATACGACAATTCCAAATGCATTACGAATATTCTATGTAATCTGTCTATATATGATTGGCTACTCATATCTCATTAAGCATGGGCTTTGAGCTTCCTCTTTCCGTCAATGGCTTTTCCGCTTTGCCTACCGAATTGTCCCCGCCACGTCCAATGGTTGACGCACGTTTTGTCCTCAATAATCCTCCATCCCATCCCAGTTATTAACATTAAGTATATTATTGCGAAGCCCAATATTCCGTCAAGTCATCAATTCATCCGCCCGTGACAATGAGCACATCTCGCCCAATGCATGTCTTGGCCTTTAAACAGCGGAGACGGGCGCATTCGCATACTGAACCCGCCTCGACTCTCGTGCATCAGACCGCTCATCATTACCCTCCCAACCCGCCTTGACAAGCCAAAACAAAGCCATCAAAGGCGTCGTCAGCAAACTCAGAACTCCGCCAAGAATAGCCTTGAAAGCCTGCGGTGTCCAATGGTCATCATACCGCCAGTCTCCCCCGTCGCGCTCACCGACCGTGGTCAAGACGCCCACAGAGATAGGCCAGAGGAGTACAAAGCCTGCGACGGCAAAGATGAAGCCTCGTAGTGCTCCTTGCACGATGGTGTTGATCAATGAAGACTCTTCAGGCGGTGGCGCTTTCTCGGTCTTGGGTGGCAGGAAGAACAACCATCGCATCCACTGGGATGTTGGCTCGGGCATGAAGCCGACGGGTTGGACGGACCGCTTGGAGAGATCGTAGCTTACGAGACCCATTTCGACGAACCAGGTAAGGATGCACTGGATGATGATGGTGACAGCGGCATCGCCCGATAGAGTGTTCGGCAGTTGAAACAAGCGTATTGGGTTGTTGACTGTGTCTTGAGTGGTGTACATGGCTATAGCATCAGTTAGCATATCTTATCTCAACCTTTGTCAGGGTACTCACGGTAAGCCAATGCAAAATTAACGCCACCGGATAAAAGCATGGCACCCACACCATCCAAACCAAAGACGTAAAAGAGTTGATGACCAGTAAATTGTAGGCTTGGTCTCATCCGCCCCTCCTCCCGTTCCTGTTCCTGTTCCTGTTCCTGCAGCACGTCAGGTTTCAGAGATCCCTGCTCCGTAAGCCCCTGTGTCTCAAGTTGCGCCGCCATTGCATTCGACCTGTCAGAATCCATAAATCTTATTCAGATGCAAGAAAACCAAGGCAGGAAGGAGCGTGGAATTATTTCTTTGGTCGTTTTGTTTCTCCGTATGGTGAAAGTTGGAGACAAGCGGTGGGAAGAAAAGGGGTCTTGGGTCTTGGGAAATTAACAACCCGGAATTAAAGTGGTGGGAGAAAAAGCTTGGATCAGAAAAAGAAAAAAGGCTTGGACTCTAAGCGAGAGCGAGAATTCACCTTCCAGATCAGCATCTTTATGGGACTATAGGGTGAGTTTTTTTTGTTGAGAATGATTGTTGTTGTTCACATGGTACCATTTTACACCGCTATCTTAAGGGCATGAGGTAGCATCACGCGATGTTTAGTGAGTCACTCATGATGGACAAAACAATGTTCTGCAATCTGATACACGATTGACAGTTTATAGAAACATACATAAACATTAATAGACTGTAGAGCTGGAAGTAGTTAGGGTGGCTCTCTTTCTGGCTGTCTGGCCTAATTTTCGGTTGCTGGTGGTTTGAAAGGGATGCCTTGAAGCTCAAAGTGTTTCACCAGCAAATGCGACACCGATCCAGCGGGTCAAGGACACGAGAGTTCGGATTACGACATCCCCTCGTGGCAATGATTAACGCTTGTAGGCATTTTCGGTCCTGACATCCGCTTGACCTTGGAAAAGAAAAACTCCATGTTTAATTTTAATCTGGATAAGGCTTCGCGTCATCTCAACTCTGCCTGCCTGCCCATCTCACCAGCCCAGGTAGGGGTTTCTAGGCGGCTAATAGAAGCCAAGAGAGAAAACAGTCTCAGGAAGATTGATCCAGGTCAGACGTCTCCACAGCGGGATCTAACGAGACTTGCGGAAAAATAAACACCGTGACCGTTGTTCCGGCGCTAAAGCAGGAACCAGAATAAGCGAAGCACTTAGAGACCCACGAGGTTGTTGTTTTTCCATCCATCTTGTCTTTTTGGAGAGTTTCAGGTACAGCCAAGCCCAGAGAAAAGATCCACCATGCGAGAGAGGGAGATGGGAAGCGCTCGGGTGAGAGTGGCAGCTCGCCTAGATAACTCTCTCTGGAGATGGTTTGACCGTTGTCAACTGAAGGAACCACCACCGTTGACATGACATGGGGTGAGGGATGTTAGCTTGACACAGAGAGACACAAACTGTCAAGTTCAAGCTTAAGCTTATTTTCATCTTGAATGGAATACTCGTAAACGTAAACTAGCCTGTGCTATGCTCTCGCTTGTTAAACAATGGCTCGCAGTAGTCAAAGTCAATCGTTGCATGATCTGCTAATATCTCGATCCCCATTAACCGTGTCTCCTCAACGGCTGGCGCCCCAAGAAGCAAACCCCGGTACCCTGAAACTGGCCGGGGCCACGAGCAATGCAACCTTGAGGCGTCAGATCCTTGATGGCATATCGGCCGAACAAGACATCCTTGCCCTTCTACCTGTCCAAGGCGGGAAACTACCCCGTCGAACCACGACCTCGATTCGATATAAGTATCGTCTTTTATCCCGCTTCAAATGGACTTTTCTTCTTCACTCACTCAGTCTCATACAGCAGTTCATTCCATTCACTTTGATCTTTGCACATTCTTTCACTCTTCTTTGACAGAAGTAGTTCAATTCATTCTTTCATCTATCCAAACTTGATATCACCGCCAGTCGGATCAACTTATCACAACCACTTTCTTTACCAACAAACTTCCAAACTTTTTTTTACACAATCAAAATGTCTTTCCTCACCAAGACCCTTTTCGCCGCTCTCGTCGCCGCTGCCGGTGTCAGTGCTCACGGCCACGTCGAGTCCATCTCCGTCGGTGGTACTGAGTACGAGGGTCTCAACCCCGGTGCCGCTGCCAACGAGAACCCCCGCAAGGAGCTCGTTGCCTGGTTCGCCACCAACACCGACAACGGTTTCGTTGAGCCTTCCGCTTTCGGCGACGCCGACATCATCTGCCACCGCGGCTCCGAGAACGCCGTCAAGTCCGCCAAGGTCAAGGCCGGTGAGAAGATCACCATCAAGTGGGACACCTGGCCCGAGTC
>JABCJV010000013.1:0-31186 GCA_013184325.1 Fusarium luffae | reverse complement strand
GTGTCGGCAGCAGCCGAAGTAAGTGTTACTCTCGCAATAAAAAGACAAGGGAGAAGTAAAGTGGCATAGCCAATTCTTGGTTGAGACGTCAAGGCTAGCAATAACAGCGGGAATTATAATTTTATACAACTCAAAGTTATAGCTGAAGGGAAAATTGGGTTTTTCTCCCTTATATTAAGGGTTTCCCAATTATTTAAATATAATTTAACTTTATCACTACTATTACCTTGCCCCACATTGCAGAATTAAGCGCAGCAACTTTGAAAGTCTCTTAGGGCCGATTCGGGACCTAGGAGTTCCTAGATTGGCATGCACTTTTGGGTTCAGACCCGAGGATAACACTGGCCTTCCTATCCTCCTGTCAAAGACCTATAGTAACTCGGCTGCCATAAAACCGAAGGATACATTACCTATATTAATTGGCTAATCCAGTGCACCCGAAGCAGCCTGGGCTCGACCCGGGAAAACTTGGACTTTGCGCCCTTCACCGTCTAGGCGCCCTCTTGGGGAAACGTATTGTACAAGCTTACTAGGGATGCAAGACGTTCACTTCTTCAGTATCAAGGGAGGCCCGCGTACTCCTTTCGGCAGTCTGTGACGCTACCATGCCCTTGCCGCTCTGGGGATTCTAAACGTTCTGCTGCTTTTCTACCATCTGTGATGTTGATATATCAATATATGGACAACTCGGCAATATTCTGGCCGGATATTGAAGCTATCATTGATCAGATTGTATTGATGCTTGATACGATAGAAGACTCAGGGCATGGCGCAATGTTAACCTTCAATTATACTGGGTATCGACTACGTTCTACCGCCAAGTTCCTTATTGCATGTTATCCTTCATTCCATTCCACCTCTTGAAATACCAGCATCAAGTTCAAATAAATCCAACAAACGGCCAACCATCTGATCCAATATATCTTCCACAGAGCTCGGCCTTGTATAGAATCCCAGAACTGGAGGTGCGATAATTGCACCAGCCCGAGTCACCTCCATCATGTTCCTCAAATGTATTTCACTAAAAGGTGTTTCCCTCACTGATAAGACTAATCTCCGCCGTTCCTTTAGACAGACATCTGCAGCAAGCACTGCAGTTTCGTGGCTAGGGAGAAACCTAGCGTCGAGGGCCACATAATGAAGGCCCACAAGCAAAGCGTTGGCGGTCATGAGCCGGGGGCGACAAGGAAAGTTTAGATCTACAGTTGCACCTTTTACACAGAGTGCTATAAGTGCACAGAGTAAAACAATAATCAATTGTACCGCTTAAAGGCAAGCCTGGAAGATAAAACACATTTTACAATGCTATTATTAAACACAAAGCCAAGGAATAACAGCAAATGCTCAGTGCATTGTTACCACGGAATTGGAGTTCCATCCGCGTCGATGAAACATCCAGAGTAATTGTCCCTGGTGGCCGTGTCGATCTAACCAACCATCGTCCGCCTACGCCGCACGCAAAGCAAGGAACAGAGCACATCCTTACCCGTTCAATAATTTTCTTCACCACTTCATCAAGATCTGAGAATGGAGGGTCTTCCATCTTGTAAGCCTTGACTGCATTCTTTCCCATCTCCGTCTCGACAAAGCTGAAGATACAGTGGCATCGTCAGCGCAATCGTATAAGAAACTCTATTTTCGTGCGGGATCACTTACCCAGGAGAGACAGCAAACGCAATAATGTTCTCATACTCCGCGTGAATTGTCTTTGTGAAATGGTTCAAAGCCGCCTTGGAAGCATTATACGGGAACATCTTAAAGAACATATACTTCTGATAGTCCTCAATTGAAGCAACGGCCGAGCTCATCGCCATCCACTTCGGGTTCTCGGCCCTCTCCAGAAGAGACTTCAGGCCCATGAAGAGAAGCGCCGGACCGGCTGCGTTTATGACATACACGACGGCCACAGCCTTGGGATCGATAGATTCGACAGGACCTTGGTTGCCAACAATGGCGGCGTTGGCATGGTCCGAATCGGCTAAGCTCAGTTTAGTTGGGAAATGACCGCTCGGAATGTTAAGAACGCGTAGTCCCGCATCTAGCTGGTTTGCGCCTTCCGCTTATTCAACCCCGTGAGGCGGGAGTAGGTAGAAAATAGCGCAGAATTCGAGCGCATTTGTGGACAGTTCAAAGTCCTGCATCCCGCGACTGCGCCCAGCAATCGCATTATTTCACTGACCACAAGTATCGGGTCCAGATTCAGCATTCCATCATGGAAACAGGATCGACAGCGGGCGCTAGTAGAAGGCGGACAGACGGAGGGGTTGGCACTCCGAGCAATCGGGTCCTTTCTTGCGCAAATTGCCGCCGGAGGAAGATACTCTGCAACAAGGATATCCCTTGTGCGAATTGTATCAAGGTCAGTCATTCTGTCTCTATCACACTAAGTCTCGTGTAAGTGACACCATTTGTCAATCCACTGCTTAAGATAATATACGCACCCACTGTTCAACCCCTAATTGTCTCTACAACAGCCGACATCAAATCGACTCCGCTGGATCAACAAGCACTGGTGTATAGTATCTTCGGACTAGATGTATTAGCACTTAGAAGTGACAAAATCACAAACATGCTTGGTGCTGAAAAACAGCGAGACGACTCCCTCCAAGAATTTCTTACCGCAGTCAGCGTGTCGCTGGCGCAGTTTGGTTCTCTGAGACGATACAACATGGTTGTCCTGCAAGCTCAGATACATACTTCTGTAAGTTTTGATGGCTTTTCTGGGGGATAATAGAAGCGGCTGACGGTAAAGATCATCCTCATGGGCCAATGCAGCAAACATGCTGCCTGGGTCCTATCAGGTACCCTAGTACGAATCGCTATGAGCATGGGCTATCATCGCGATGGCACACATCTATCACTCTCGCCATTTGAAACAGAAATGCGTCTGCGTATTTGGTGGCAAATTGTCTTTTTCGACATCAAGCTGGGTATCGACTCTGGTTTGACACACAGCTCCGTGCTTGAGCACTTCGACACCAAAAGCCCTCTCAACCTCAACGATTCGGACCTGTTCCCCGATGCCACAGTTCCGCTAGTGCACAAAGAAGGACCCACGGAGATGGCATTTGTCATAGTCATAACTCGGGTATCAGCGTATTTACTCGACAAGAAGGCTCATCTGGCTATGGAGGCGAACATCCTTGGCCACGGCGGAGACCGTGGAAGCATAGATGCTTCCTTCTTGAGTCATAATTGGCTCCTCGTACAACAGCTTCACGCTGACCTTGTGGACATTGAAAGAAGGTTTATTCCATCCGCTGCAAGTAAAGTCCACGCGGCGGCCCTGGGAATCCGCCCACATCTTATCAGACGGCTGCACGACATGATGTATCCTATGCAAGAATCACCAGACTGGGGGACTGATGTCTTGTCTCCTCGCGACAGCCTCTTCAAAGTCATCCTCTCCAGCTGCGAAAACGTGAGCAACTCGTATGATTCGATGGATCGATGGGGCTTTTCGTGGTATATCCGCTTGCATTTCAACTTTAATATCCTTGCCTCCCTCGTCACTTTCTTATTTCACAGTCCGACGAATTCGTTGGCTAATCGCGGTTGGGCCGTGCTTGAGTCACTTCACGCTAAGCATTCCTTGTTGGACACTCACAGGCCAAATGCCGCAGTCACTCCGTCACAGTTCATTTTGAAGGCCTTCGGGGAGCGAGAGCGCGTGTTAGCCGAAATGGGAGAGATCGTCGATGTTCCTGAACTCATTGCCACCCTGAGGCAAATGAATCAACTGCACACTCTCCATCCTCCAACTCCGACTAACGCGAACCCTTGGACTGCAGTTGGATGGATCTCGGGCGACTTTATGCACAACGACGGCACACAGCGGTCAGAAGGCTTCATGCCGCAGGTTGACGCAGGTGAAGGGTTCAGCGAGAGGTATGATTTCTGGCCGGGGGCGTTATGGAATGCAGAGTGGGGACAAGGCCAAAGGGGATCGACATTGGATTGAGCTACTACTTTTTAACACAAGGAAACCTACTATATAAAGGTCAAACTAAATCCTGCTAACTATCTAATCCTTATCTATATTAACCTAAGTAACTATGAATTTCCCCAGCTTTTTATTGTTAGTAGTAAAGGTAATACTCCCTAGACTACCTGTCTTTCTTAGCCTTAGAAGTTTAACTTTAAGAATCAGTCGGACTACTCTAGGTAACATATTGCTACTCCTATCTGCACCCAGATTACAAACGTTGAGCCCGTTAAGAGGCTGACGCAAATCCCCAATCGGGATTCTGTTTCCGGCTTTGGTCCAAGCTACAGTCTCTATGCCGATTAGCAAGAGGCAGTTGACCTTTACAATAACGCCCGTAAAGCCGTGGGTAACGGACCTCTTTCTTGGGATAGCTCACTTACCGTGGGTGCCTAGCAGTGGGCGACTTTCTTTCTTTCTTTCTTTTTCTTTCACTTCGACATTTCGGCCTCGTGAGCCTGTAACCATCATGGGCTTTGCGTCCCTCGACTTCCCGTGCTTCCCGTGCATCCCAACACTGATGGTTACTGCATCCTCACCCACCCATTCGTCGGCAGCTTACCGCTGCATCGATCGGCTACTACAGCTTAGCCCGCCTGAACAACTCGACTTTTTGGGCCCTCTTATGCCCTCGATCTCGACGCATGGATCCCACATGGTTCGTGGCGCTTTTTACAATTCGGAAGCTCCTTGACCGATCTCTGCAGTTGTGTGCTGTGCAGAGGCCCTCTCCCTCACAGCCTAGGCTACAGCCCGAGTCACTACCATGCAGTTAGTCATTATAAGGGCACCCAGTAACACTGCGGACTACGCTCCGTCCAACAGGTCCCGACTAGACACGGACTCGCGGACTAACGGACTGGTAGAACCCCGCGCCTTTTAATATAAGGTAGCTTTGCTTGATGTAGATTCGCTGCGTGAAGGGGGGAAGGTAAGCATATTCGTAAGCTTAGTGCAGACGTTCTAACCGAATGAGGAGACATGTCGCGATCGATGACGAGCCTTAGACCTTGCCTTTTCCAGTAAGCACAAGTGAAGCTCCTGGATACCATTATCAAACTATAAGTAGGACACTTCCTTTCATTAAGGAGAAGCAAATAACAGAAGCTATAAAGATAGTCGCCAATAGCCTACACATCGTCCCCTCCAAGCTATATATCTACTAAAACAAATATCAGTCGCAGCCAGTCCAGCAACCATGTCAATCAAATCAATCAACATCTCCGTTGGAAGCCATGAACCTAAAGAGGCCATGGTCTCTCTTATACAACGCGACATTAACTTCTTTTCCTACACCAACCCTGAAGAACGCCTCACCGCTATCAAAGAGATATTCGCTCCCGACATCGTCTGGTTCGACTTTGACGGCTCTACACACCACGGCCATGATGGCTTGCTTACCCGATCATCTACTCTACTGGATCAGTTGAGGGGGTACTCGCATCGAGCTAATGGAGGAGCTAGTGTATGCCAGAATATGCCCACTGCACGTTGGGAGGTTGTCCCGGAGGGTAGTGAGGCAGATTATGAGCAGATACCGGTCATTCAGGGTGGTGACGTGCTTGTCGTGGAGGACGGGAAAATCAAGATCTTGTGGTCGTATGTCGATAGACATGATGAGGTTCTGTTCCCTCATTTGGGAGAGTGATCTTGACTGAATCTAGAATGTTGCTCTAATACAATTAAGACGTGATAATTCCTTAGAGGGAAATCTCAACACAACCGGCAAACTGCGCCATTTGATCACTGATAAGGGACGAGTGCCCATGACGAAGTAGCATAGTTCGACATCGAACGCAGCTTGATATTCGCACGAATACTTTCTTTCAGAGGAGCTTGGAACCGACTCAAGATCTGCGAGTATTCTTCGCCAGAACAAATTTTCTTTGCTTCTGTTGAAAGGATACGTCGGCAGAACGGGGACAGAACGAAGTTCCGATGTAGCTTTAAGATATAATGCTCTTGGAGCTCTTGGATGGAGGTGCAGTTCTGTCGTGCTTCTAAATGTGGGGCGAGACAAGCCTCCAAGTTCCGAAGATCTTGGGAAAACAGAATACAGTGCTCCAACCAAGGTCCTTGTGAGAATTTTCGTAGATGTCTAAGCGTGAGGTGACACAGCCAGTTCATGGCTTGCCGGTAGATCAAAACTTGACCAGGGAGTGCATTTGGATACATCGTTGGCAGGTCTGATTCGAGATCCATCTCTTGGGAAGCAGGCGGTCGACCGAAAGCTAAAGACAGAAGAGTATCTTGCCAGACTATGGCGAGTCTGGCATCAAAGCATAGTCAGCTCGCGCAAAGCAAGGGCTGGAAGGATAGATCAACAGCTTGCCTCAGATGCTGTGACTCACAAGGCTTGAGGCGGAGAGTATCTGGTATTGTTGTAGGCTGATGGAGCCCAATAGATAGTGCCAGCCGAATGGTAGTTCCTCCTAGAATCCAGGCTGCACGGGGGTTCATGTCATTCTGCAAGACATTTCCGAGGACAAGCAGTGCTTGGATAAGCCTTTTGGATGGATTACATAACAAGTCAAACGAGCCGAGGCATCCCAACGCAGACTTCACTGGTACGTGTGAGTGACCCTCTAGGTAGACACGAACAGCTGGCTACTTGCATTCTTGTCGAGACTTGGATACACGTGCGGCATTGTTGAGGTCAGAAAATTTTGCCCCAGCAGCTAGAATGGTATGAAGTAGGCAGAGGGTATGGTTGTCCACTTGCGCGCTACTTTCGTATCTCGATTGACAAGTGAGCATACAAGCTTTTCTATATCGTCAATAACAAATTGGAAATGATGGACTCGATGCCGGTAAAGGCTAAAGAGCGCAATCATTTCATGGTCATCGGCGAGTTTCAGATCCGATCGCCCAGGGTGAGGACCTTGTTCGTTATCAGAGGCCTCATTCATACCCAACAAGGGGAAAATGCCTGTTTCGAAAGCAGCACGGCGCTCATTATCTGACTGGGGCTGTGCACTGTTTGGTCGCGCTACTGAGATGATGGAGTTGCCGCCGAGCAAGGATGGAGCAGGGGTTGATGTTCTATCATCGTTGCTGGTGGGGTTTGCCGAGGATGTGCCCTTTTCGGTGTTGTAATCTGAGTCTATAGCTGGTCGGTCGAGTCGAGTGACTTCTCGCCTAGGGCTCCTTGGCACCAGTGGCTTGTCATAAAAACAGAGGTCAGAATGACCGCGTTTGACGCACGGTTTGACAAGGTTGTTGATGATTACAGCGGACCTTCCTCTCTCGGCATGGCAAACAGGCTTTGCGATTGCGAGCCAATTGTCTTTCACGCAGTATTTTCATCATATCTATTGGCCGAACGTCTCCAGCTGGATTCGTTGAGTCGCTCGGATGGCTCGGATTACTCGCTGTACTCTGCAGAAAGGAACTCATTGGGGATTTGGCGTGTCAGGCTTCTAATTTGATCACCTGGAGTGAAACTTTATGACATCTGCGTTATAAGTCACATTTTAGGACTCTGCCAGCAGACGACGCAAGCAAAAGTCGGTTTCTAGCTCAACCGCGATAGATGCCCATAGCGCTAAATCTGTGGCCTCGGGCATTCGGGAGACTAGAGTGCTCCTTTATTTTGTGGGACTTGAAATGTCGTCGTCCGGTTTATATTGAGTCTGGCAGTAAAATTGTCGTTCCATCACGCGACAAATCAAGGCGGGCTTAACACTATGACAAAGGGGTCGAGGAAGACTACTGTAGACACATTCAATAACGGGATTGATAACTTTCACGTCAAGGTGTGGGACAAATCGACCAAACTGTAATCAATGAAAGTAAGTTTTCTTTGCTGCGGGTTATGATAAATCTCGCTAGAAAGGCATCTACCTGTTTAAGCAAACAGGCATTTAGTTGTTAACCACTCTGCTGCAAAAGTACCTGCTGCCGTTCAATCGCGTAAATTTTTCGATAATATTATATTTTCTACAGGCCATTGTAACTCCTTGGCTAATACAAACTTCTTTTTTTTTTTTTCAAACTACCCTATACATGAGCGTTAGGCGTAGCACAAAGTACCTTCGTTGCTATGATCCGGCTTTTCTCGCTTCCTTCCGCCCCACATCGACCACCCACAGCCACAAATTCAAGGATCCCATCCACCTGCTGCCGTTCAGCGCGGTAAGCTTACAGAACCCAGACTGATAAAGTGTTAGAAAGTGAAAACCGTTCATAGCAGCCTAGCTCGACGAGATTCGACGACCCATGAAATCCTTCGCCGGGGTTGAATTCCTTAAGGCCGAAGGTCTCCGTTGCAGTCGCTGGGTGTGTGATAATCTGACAATCAATATCATTGGTGCTAGTCCTGAAATAGATAACCGAGAACCTCATCCAGTTTCCCCCCGGTTTCGAACTAATTTACCAGCCAATAGCATACTTCCAGCCCTTCCTCGGCATAGAATGAGTAAATCAACCTGACTACAATAATAGAGCGATCATACAGACAACCGATGCTTTTGTAGTATTCAGATCGTATATTTGAGAATACATTCAGTTAAATCAAGACTACACCAATTTTGACCTCGCATTTGTCTTATAATGTCAACATCAGAGCTCTCAACAACGATGTATGCCTGGAGAAAACATCGAGGAAGCCCAAAGCCAGTAAGTGAGATTCGCTAAACATAGGCTTCTGTTCCTGACATGACTGAGGTCTACAAAGAAGTACCTGTTCCCAATCTCTCTCCAAATGGCGTCCTCTGCAAAATGCTCGCATCCGGAGGTACGACCAACTTCTCCCCAAGCATGGATCCAAAGTTAACTATCGTCAGTTTGCCGGAGTGATCATTCATTGCTCAATATAGACAACCAACCTTCTTGGTTTGAAGAGAAGTATACTCTGGTACGTACATAATAAGCATACATACGGCTATCGCTGATGATATAGGGACACGAAGGCTGTGGCCAGGTCATTAAACTAGGCAGCGGGGTGCGGACTAATGACATTAAAGTGGTAAGACTAGTCACCCAAGCCATGAATGCGAACGCTAATAGTTTCTCTAGGGTGACATTGTAGCTCTTCATGCAGTCCCCGGCTGTGGAGAAGAGGATTGCCCAGAATGTTCCCACGACTTGTCACAACTATGTGAAAGAGGACATCACTCCGGGATCGGCCAGAATGGCTTCTATGCGCCCTATGCAGTGGTGGACATACGAGGTGTAGTAAAGGTTCCCGAGGGTAAGTGTTGAAGCACAAGACCGATATGCTTCTGACTGAGATCTTGTTAGGAGTCACCCCAGCAGAAGCCGCTGTAGCTACAGATGCTGTGAGTACTGCATATCACGCCATCATGAGAAGAGGAGAAGTCAAAAAGGAAGAGACTGTCTTTCTTTTCGGTCTAGGCGGGCTTGGGTTCAACGCTCTTCAGATACTGTTGTACATTGGAGCAAGAGTCATCATTTCGGATATACGACAAGATCTTCTGAACGAAGCAAAACGTCTGGGCATTCCGTCTAGCGACATTGTTCCGGTTGGAACATCTCCTCAAGACTTTGTCATAGAAAACGGTCTTTCAGGGAAAATCGATACTGTTTTGGATTTTGTTGGCACTCATCAAACATTTGAGGATGCTCAACACATTGGTAAGTCCATCCTATTTACTTCATGGCTTTGATTGACACGTCCAGTTCGTCGTGGTGGTAAGCTACTTTGCATCGGAAGCCTTGACACAGAAAACACCATTCACATGAAGATCGGCACAAGAAAGAGACTATCGTTCATCTTTTCTTATGGCGCCCAAGTGGAAGACCTCAAGCAGGTCCTTAACCTCATTGCAGCTGGGCATATCAGACCTCGTGTTGAGACACGAAAGATTCCGGAATTTGAACAAGCTCTGGAAGAGTTAGTAGAAGGAAAGATTAAGTCACGGGTTGCTTTACTTCATGAATAGCATGATCTAATCGATAGAGACTATGGTAACTATCTTGCTTTCATCCATTTACACTTGCACTTGCTGGTAGACTCGTTCCAACGGCTGCAGTAGTTCCCGCATCTACTGGTAAGATGGCTCCAGTGATCCACCTAGCATGATTACTTGCCAGAAACACAACAGCACAAGCCGCATCCCATCCTGTACCCTCTGTTCCCAGTAAACTTCGTGCCTTTCTCGCCTCCCTGGCCTCGTCCGTCATTCCTTTCGCATACATCATTGGGGTATAAAGCATCTAGGAACGTTAGCAGGGTCGCAGTTTCTGGGTGGAATGCACTTACTCCAGGACAAACGCAGTTAACTCTAATACCATCCGGGGCGTGATGCGCTGCCATGGCTCGTGTCATGTTAACAACAGCGCCTTTGGCAGTAGGGTAAAGAAGATGCGGTGTTCCGCCCTTCAGGCCAGCCACGCTCCCCATATTGACTATAGATCCCTTGATCTCGCCGGAATTCTTGATCATGGCTGGTATAGCGTACTTGGCCATTGAGACCATGCTAGACACATTGACCTCCAGCCCTGTTGCCCAAGAAGCCATGTCCACGTCAACAGCTGTTCCTGACGCCCCTGCTATTCCGACATTGTTGATAAGTATGTCTAGCTGCCCAAACTTATCAAGCGCCAATGCAACAGCCTTTTCACAGTCACTTGCAACTGTGACATCTCCTTGCGCTGGAATTGCATTCTTTCGACCTGATCTTTGATTGGCCATTTCAGCTGTTTTGGCTGCCCACTCCAAATTCATGTCGAGACATATCACGCTGCAACCCTCATCTGCTAGCATGATTGAGATTGCCCGACCATTACCGATGCCATCACCAAAACAACCAGCGCCAGTGACGATGGCAACTTTGTTTTTCAGCGATCGAGAAGGAGGATCGATTGGTATTTCCGAAGCCATGATGTCCAATTTTGTCTGAATAATGCTAGAGTCAACAAAGTAGTGAATGCTATCAAATGTGAATATTCATAATAACATTGTATACTTTCTGTAATTCATGGCAATTCTCGGCATTAATTTCAGCGGTTATCCCAATTAGGCATTCCCGGACCCATCTCCGACCTCAAGTCTCGCGGTTGAGCCGAGGTACAGCTAGTGTGATTGCGCCATGGATTGACTAACTATTGCTGATTGGGAAGCCCGCATCAGAGTACAGCACATGTTGATGGGAACAACTCTGCACCTTTCAATTTGTAAAATCATCAACAATCATCATGTGCGACTTCTCCGAATACGGCGGCAAATCGGCAGACTGGCTCACAGTCGAAGCAAGTCTGCCTACCCCTCCTGTTTTCGCGGATATCTACGAGCAACAGAAGGCAATTAACCAAGGGCGCGAGGAGATCTCGTCCAGGGACATGAAACAACTGGCTTCGTCTATTAGACTAGCGGATCATGACATCCTGGCAAGAGATGGGACTATTCTACAGGCACGCAGTTATAGACCAGTAGATGCCGATGCAAACGCGCGTCTTCCTGTCTACATCCATCTTCATGGAGGAGGCTATTTATTCGGTTCCTTATCCTCAGAAGATGCGATATCTACGCGGATTGCCCTCGGCACTGGCGCGATAGTGTTCAATGTCAACTACCGTCACACACCTGATGCAGTATATCCCACGGCGTGGAATGATGCTGAGGATGCTTTCTACTGGGTACACAACCACATCGATGAGATTCATGGTAATCCTGATCAGGTACTAGTAGGGGGTATCTCAGCAGGTGCCCAACTTGCAGCTGCTTTAGCTCTGAAGCAAAATGTGTCTTCACCTGAGATACTTCCCTGTCCTAGAATCGCTGGGCAGATCCTCATGATTCCGGCCTTGGTTCAGTCGGAACATTATCAGTCTCAGCTCGAACAGCTCAAAGACCCTTCGTTGTCCTCTTACATCGAGAACGAATATGCTCCTATCCTTTCCAAGAAGGTGATCGAGTTTTTCACTGGACTACTCAAGTTTCCGCTCTCTGTTTCCGACGATGACGATCTTCGGTTGAACACTGGGAATGCCACCACCTCGCAAGTCAAGGGCTTGCCACCTACGGTATTGGGTATCTGTGGACTTGATCCCTTGAGAGACGAAGGGTTGCTATATGGAAAGAAATTGGCTGAGGCAGGGTAAGGTTACCACCAATAGCTTTGGTGACCGATTTCTAACAAATCATTCTTCAGGGTCCCAACAGATATCCACGTTTTCAAGGGCTTGCCACATGGCTTTCGCCGCTATGGGGAGCAGATAGGTGAGTCAAGGCGATGGGACAAGGTCATGGAAGAAGGAATCAAATGGGCAATCTCAAACCCCGAGCCTTCTATGAAATTCGAAGTTAAAACGTCCTAGTACCAATTTGACCAGATTTATTCTACCACTTATTGAACTAGACTTAGAACAGCACGCATATCAATTCTCTACATCATTCAATTATGCCTCATCACAAAGTCCGAGTACTCGCGCGCCTTAACCTCATCACATCTCCTTCGATACCCCGGGGCTGGCCCGTTATATCGTGTCATGGACCGCTTCTGCTTGTGAGCCAAGTTCTTGTTTACCCCGGTCATCCAGGAGTCAACCTCATTAGCCAGTAGTCCTTTGCCGCAGTCATGCACGTGCTGCGTCCACTCCTCCATGCCTTTGTCAGTCGCTTCCACATAGGTGACTTTGTTGTCGCGGGCATAACGGATAAACTCAGCGACCCAGTCAGCGGCATACTCGATTGACCTAAAAGAGTGAAGTCTTCAGTGACCTTGTCTAGATATGTGTTTTGAGTAAACGTACCTCGGGATGTTACCAAACATTTGGTGCGGTCCCATGATCATAAACATGTTTGGAAAGTCTTTGACTGTAAGCCCGAGGAAGGTCTTGATTCCATCGCCCCAAACATCTTTCAACTTGGTGTTATTACGGCCTTCAATATCCACAGCGTTAAAAGAACCAGTGACAGCATCGAAACCGGTAGCGTAGATGAGAATATCAAGCTCATGAAACTCTTCACCTGTCTGAATGCCGGTTCGTGTGATCTGAGAAATCGGATCTTCCCTGATATCCACCAACTTGACATTGGGCTGATTGAAGACCTCGAAATACCCACTCTCCAAAGGGACTCGTCTTGTACCGAAGCCATGATTCTTCGGTATCAACCTTTCAGCGATCACTGGATCATTGACTCTTGAGCGAATCTTGTCTGCGTGAAACTTGCTATACAGCTCATTTGCCTTGTGGTCTGTGAATACATCGGACGAGATACTGAGAACCTTGGCGAATCCAGGTAAAGCATAAAGCTTCTCCCAATGTTCTTGGCGTTCTTCTTCTGTCATAGAGAAGAGGCTCTTGGGGTCGCTGACGTGGATAAAGCATGAATACGACTCGCGACATTGGCGGAAGATTTCTGGGTATCTGTTTCGGATTTCTTGCATCTCCTCAGGACTTATCTTTGAGTTTCTCAAAGGAGCTGTCCAGTTTGGAGTTCTTTGAAATACCGTAAGATGTCCAACCTTGTCAGAGATGGCTTGGATGGTTTGGATGGCCGTTGCACCTGTGCCAATGATACCCACCCGCTTTCCAACAAGACTCGAAGAATCACTGGGCCATCTTGCCGTATGCCAGGACTCCCCTTGGAAGTCTCTGACACCAGGAATGTTTGGTAGTGTCGGCTTGTTCAAGATACCCATCGCTGTGATGAGGTACCGGCATTTGTAATGGGATCCATCCTCATCTTGCAGCAACCATGAAGAAGTATCTTCTTGGAATTTTGCTGACTTGATACGCGTGTCGAATTGCATATCGCGTTTGAGGTCGAACTTAGACGTGAGATACTGGATGTACCGAAGTGTTTCTGGTTGAGGGGCGAAATGTTCTGTCCAGTTCCATTCATCGAGAACCTCTTTTGAAAATGAGAAGATGTACGAATAGCTTTCAGAGTCAAATCTTGCACCAGGATATCTATTCCTACATTGATGTTAGCTGAAAGTCAGTGGGCATCGCGATGAATGAATTTGCTCACCAGAACCAAGTTCCCCCTTCGGCAGACCCAGCCTCGATTACTCGGGCTTTCAATCCAAGCTCTCGCATACGGTAAAGGCTGAGGATTCCACTGAGCCCGGCGCCGATTATGAGAACATCATAATCGAAATCAGTGTTTGACGCTCCAAAAGCATCATCTCGAAGTGGATGCGCTGAAGGCATTGTGAAGGTTCTGTGTAGAAAGTGATATGATTGCAAAACCCGAAGAGACAGTGTAAACAAAAACCACCAAAGACGATGATGGTTCTGTAACTAGAAGACGACGTGTCAAATTGAATGATTTAAGCAAAGAACAGCGTCGCCAGAACTCGTGTTAATAAAACACCTCGTAAAACCCTTGTTAACCCCGCGTTCTCTGATCCGAGGACAAGATCTACTAGTCCATCGTGCAACCGAGATACCCCATCGTGAAAGACGCAGCTTTTCCAAAACGGGATAGCCGAACATCCCAATGGTCAGTTGGCATCATAGCCGAGACGTATCCGCTCTCCGGCAACTTAATCTAGCCTACTGATGATGGACAATCGTGCACTGATCAATGGACGTGATGTGACGCTGGTGAATGTTTAGTTTATTCTAAACTAAATATGTGACGGTCTACATCAATCCTTCGGCTTTCCAATAATTCTCCAAATCACGGAGGAACGCCCATTTCAACTCTTTGCCGAGCCCTTGAGCTTTCCAATTATTTATGCTTTGCGGAAAGTGTGGTACACCGTCACGGACTGTAGAGTCATGAGCAACAATAACGAAGATGTTCTCGTTACAGTCCAGCTCTTGTAGTTGCCGAGTAGTCTTGGTGGCGAGTTCTAAATCCAAACCGAAGGTCAAGTCAAACAGACTATCGGTTGACTTCCTTCCTCGTGACTTCTGCAGACGTGCGAATGCTTCGCCAGGGCAGAGAACGCTATCTTCTTTCGGGTGGCATGGGTGTGGGGAGATAGTCTCCGGGATCGGAAGATACTCAGACGGTCGGAAGATGCCAGCGTAATGGCAGACATCTCCCCCCATGAGAACGAACGTATCTGGATCAGTAGTGGTTCTGGCCAGGCCACAAAGATGGCCCACAGCATGGCCGGGGCTATCGAGTAGATAAAATGATCCATCGCCGAAATAGTCAAAGGCGGGGAACTGGCCAATTTTGAGCGACTTTGGCCCTTCGAAACTAATCTCTCGTAGATTACGGTTACTGGTATCTGTTAGCATTGATTCTTTGGCAGACCTTTCGATAAACATACGCGTAATCCCTTTCTTGTATTGGGGATTCCGGATTGGCCGGAGCACCTGGAAGCATGGCGTTTTTGAAGCCGGGACCGACAACCAGATCCGTTCTCGGAGGAAATGTGGAAGGGTCGCCAATGTGGTCCCAGTGCCAGTGACTACAAAGCTTCAGTAACATGAGTAGACTACACTGTTTTCGATCAACCAATAATTACTGACCTCCATATCACAGCTTCAACGTCCTCCAGAGAGACATCATGCTCTTGTAGAATATCCGCCACATTACCTGTTACTTCGATATTGTATTTCGTAGTTGGAAGATACTTAACAATTGACGGTGCATAATTGTCATAGTCTTTCCGAATTCCCAAGTCAAAAATGAGTTTTCGACCAGACTTGTGTTCGAGGAGGAATGATAACGACGGCGAGGTCTTGAATGTCTCAAGACCTGGGACTGGAGGCGCCATGAACCTCTCAAGAATTGCTGGGCCAAAGTTGACGGGATTAATGAGCTTGACGGCTTGCATGGCCTCCCCGCTGGGGATTTCGAGACGTGTGCTTAGCTTCATAATGCTTTCCCTGTGGATAGTTAAGAACTCGTTGGGTAGAATTGTAACCTGCAGTGAAATACTGTCAATTGATACTGAACAAGTGTAGAGTCGCGAGTACGAACAAGCATCAAAAAGTGGCGCGCTTCGTGTGGAAATTAGCGCCAAGTCCAGGTCGTCGGCAAACATTTCGGTAATCTTGGTCGGGTAAGGTCGCCCAGCCACAACCACACCACGACAACTCCATCTTTTCCCCATACCCCGGACTTCCAATGCGCTACCCCAGGTTATCCCTGTTGAACAAGCCCAAGCCTGCGAGGACTCGACATAAGTATCCAGCCCCGGCACTCGAAATGCGACAATTATTAATTCATCAACAAACTACGATCAACAATGTCCAGCTCTGAAAAGGGACCTACTATCAATCACGATGAAGGCATGGCTGAGATACAGCCGAGCAAAACGGTTGATACCGTCCACAAGGATGAAGCCATGAAGGTTCTAGCGGCTTATCAAGGCGATGAGATGTGGACAGATGAGGAGGAGAAGAAGTTGCGTCGCAAGATTGATTGGAGACTTATGCCTGTTCTGTGTGCGACGTACATGTTGCAGTATTACGACAAAGCGATGCTTTCTCAAGCGGTATGTTCTTGTGTATGACAATTCAATCGTCACTGACTCGTGGTTGCCAGGCTTTGTTCGGATTGAGACAAGACTTAGGTCTCCTTAGCGGAGATCGATACGCCATGTCAGCCTCAATCTTCTACCTTGGTTTCATTGTGGGAGCTTATCCGACCATGATGATTGCCCAACGATATCCGATCGAACGAGTTGCTTCTGGCATCGTTACAATCTGGGGTATTTGTCTTATCTTGACCGTGGTCTGTAAGGATTACAAGACCCTCTATACGCAGCGGTTCTTTCTTGGGTTCTTGGAAAGCGGCATCAGCCCAATGTTTATGATGATCGTCGTAAGTAGCATGCCTGTTTATCATTGCCCACGCACTAATATCGTTAGGGGAGCTTCTACAAGAAGAATGAACAAGCTATGCGAATGGGGTAAGCACTTGCATCCATCAGCAGCATATACATACTAACTTGAAGGACAGTATCTGGTACAGCTGTACTGGCTATGTCTCGATCATCTCCCCTCTCGTCAATTATGGGTTCGGTCTCATTAATGGGGGTGTGTCTTCTTGGAGATATATGTATTATTTTGCCGGTTCTCTCACCATCGTCTGGGGCATCATACTCGTCTTCGTCTTGCCCCCGGACCCAGTTCGAGCCAAGGGCTTCAACGAAAGAGAGCGATACATCCTTGTCGCTCGACTCAAGTCAAACAATTCTGGAGTCCGAAACACCCACCTCAAGGTGGCCCAGATTTGGGAGCTTTTGCTGGATACTAAATTCTGGGCCGTTTTCGCTATCGCCTTTTTGTCAATGATTGCAAATGCACCCATCTCTACATTTGTTCCCATCATCATCAACGGATTTGGGTTCAGCACTCTGAACTCACTGCTGCTTATGATGCCCTGCGGTCTGTATGCAGGAACTCTTCAACTGCTGATGCCCTACCTTGCCTACCGATACAAGAACATCAGAACGTATCTAGTCTTTGTTGCTCAGCTCGGCACAATCCTGGCTTCTCTTCTTCTTTGGCTTCTGCCTCAATCGGCGACAGGTGCCCTTCTCTTTGCGGTGTATATCCTTCCCTCTGTTGGTGGTGGCTATGCTGTGCTTATGGGTCTGCAAATTGCCAATACAGCAGGCTATACAAAGCGTTCCGTCGCTTCTTCTGGCCTCTACATCGGTTACTGCCTGGGTATGTAGATACCCACGTCTATTGGGAACAGCCAACTAACATCTCACCAGGTAATTTTGTTGGGCCTCTGTGCTTCAAGAAGGAAGACGCGCCTCGATATGTACCAGGATTCATTGTCGTGGTTGTGACGGCTATTGTTGCTGCCTTGCTGGCGATTGCATATCGTCTTATGTGTATGTGGACTAACAAGAAGCGCGACAAGGCTGGTATCATGGAGGGATTTGATCATGCATACGAAGATGATCTCACCGACAAGAAGGTCAGTACATTAATCCCTCGCCGTTGACCGATTACTTACAGGCAAGTTAGAACATGCAATTCCGCTACATTTTGTAGTCCTTTCTGTTGATGGGTTCGGTCGTGGATATGAATTTCTGGTTCTTTTCAAAATACAGTGTTACTGGAAATACAATATGATTTGCATGCAAACACAATAATGTGCAGTTCGATCGTGATTAACCAATGAACGATGTGCTCGAAGTTCCTAGAAATGAATAGATCAACTTTGAAACAGATAACGCTAACTGTAATAGGATAACTAACTGGATTATAGAGTCTCTTGAGTGATGCAGTATATTGCAAAGGTCTTATTTCAAGTACGTCAAGGTAATTTACCCTAAACCCAGTATGGAAGGCATAACCTCACTAACCTATCTTATCAGTGCCGGGACTCGCTAAGTTAGCGACTAGTGGTTTCCCCGCATTCCATCAATCTCAGTTGCCCTCGGCCTTTTAACTTGGGTCCGTGGACTTTGGGGGCAACTTTAATTTAATACATGGGGCACATCTCGGCAACACTCCATTTGTTTCCCTACCTTCACTGTTCAACTCCATCACTCGGCAATGACTGAACTCGTCGGCAATTGGCTCCACTTTACCGCTCAACAACCGAAACGTAAACGTGCTGAAGCTGTCTGTCTGTTTTGCCATTCGAAGAAGATCAAGTGCGATTTGCAGGTGAGTTTCTCAGTTGCCGAAAATGGATGTGCCGAGTGCTAATCGCGTAACAGAGCCGAAGCTCACAGGGCCATGCGAGATGCTCCAACTGTGATAACCAAGACCAGGACTGTCATCTTCGGCCGTCCAGAAGAGGCAAGCAGCGTCGCCAAGCGTCTACACAAGCAGAGTGCGATGCTGTGACTGGTACAGCTAATCCAGGCGGTAAGTTAGCCTTTGTCCTTGTTGTTGCTCGGATCTAAGTAACAATATCAAGTGCATGATGGAGATGATGGCAGACAAGAGCCGGACACTACCAATATCGAGTTTCAAGATGACCTAGCATACCAGGGCAATATTGAATCACCAGCCTCTCCACCAGCCTCGACACCGCACGTGGTATTTGCTGTTCCCCCCACCGAGGATCGTCCTGACATTTCTGTCACCCATCAAACACAATCGAGCACGTCGCCAACGGAAGGTGCCGGTCGCAGTCATGCAGGAGATGTTGATACAGGATTCCTCCAAGTATACGGGCCAGAGAACCAATTCGAAGCCGAACAACAAGAGCTCGTAGCAAATCTCGAGCTTCGAAACCCAGCATCAAATCCTCGACAACAAGAACTCCAACAGAGTTTTTCCGAGACATACTTCGAGTACTGCTATCCTTGGTGTCCTGTCCTTGACCGACAGACACTCACATCCGAACTGGAACGATCCCCTATGCTTGCGAATTCTCTGGCACTTGCCGCGAGCCATATACAGCCGCCGTTGATACCTCATGAGGGACCAGCTGCCTACTACCAGAAAGCAAGAATGATGTTCTATGAAGATGAGGAGCCGGATATTCTTACGGCGTTGAAGGCCATTTCGATGTTTTACTGGTGGGCACCGCGATCACCAGCTACAGCTCATCGGCATGCTTCTTGGTGGTGGACTTCTGTGATAATCAGACATGCGCAGCAGATGAACATTCATCGCGAGCCGAAAGAGGATACCGTCGTATCAAGTGAGATTCATCTCAGCCTAAGAAGGAGATTGTGGTGGACTGTCTTCGTAAGTCTCTCGTTTTGCTTTTCCGAGGTTGAAAACATGCTGACTGTTCTCAGGCGCGCGAGAGACTCACGTCTCTCTGCCAAAGTAAGCCTTGTATTATTTGTCCAGAGGACATGACCATCAAGGAAGTTCAACCGTCTGACTTCCCGAGCGATCCGGCATCTCAGAAGAAAGGTCGAATATTCATGTACTGGGTTCGTTTATGTGGCATCATGGGCAAAATATCCAAAGCGCTGTCCAGGTCTGTTGACTCGACCTGTTCTCCATTCCCCGAAGAACTCCGACAGGAGCTCGTTGACTGGGTTCAATCATTACCACCGGACCTTCAACTTCCCATTGGTTCAAATCGTACAGAATCCTTTGACCGCGACGTCCATCAGTTGCATCTTCCTTACCTCACGGCAATAATCATCATGCACCTCCAAAGAACGACCCCAGATCTACCTCAAGCTTTACCACCAGCAATACTAGCAGCATCATGCATCGCTAGAATTCTCAGAGATATTCTATCCCGCGGGAATGCGCGTTTTCTCATGGCAATTACCTGCTGGTATTGTGGAACGGCGTTTATTGCACTTCTACAAGCAACTCGGATTAAGCAATTCTCGCAGGAAGCAGAAGAGGGTTTGGACATCTTGGATCAAGCCGTTGGCCAACTTCAGCATATGTGGGCTTCTGCCAATGTAATAAGACAAGGCTTTGAACGACTCCGCGCAATGCCTCGAACTATGATGCATGCTGGCAAACCCAAGCCTACTTCCAACCGTGGTAATGGGGAGGATACAGGCTCATCATCTCGCGATTTCGACTGGGTGCTTCTGTTTCCATTTGTGACGAGGTCGACGAGCAGGATCGCGGATTGCCTCCTTGCTGATAATGAATTTGGTACCACAACAACAGCTTTACCATCGCCTGAGAATGCCGTGTTCCATGAAGACTTATTTAATCGCTATCACGATTTACTGGAACCTTTTGTTGACTACAACTTTGACTTTGGAACCATTGACTTGAATATTCTTTAATTTCAAATACAAGCCTCAGATTATTACATGCTGTAAAGACGGCCGTGATGCACATGGTAAAAGAAAAAGTCTTAATAGCAAAAGGAACCACCGAACATGCTACTATCTAGGCTCGGGAACTGAACAAGGACACCGTAGCCATTCGTTACTTAACACCTAAGTGTTTCTGCTTTCTCCACGTACCAAGAGAGATCGCTCTCAGGATCCATCTCGAAAGCCGTAAACCCATTACCCATAAATCTGAAGGGGTTTGACGTGTTGTAAGTGATATCATAGTCTTCAGCACGAATGTCTCCAAGCATACGGTTGAAAAGGTGAGCGCTGCCACCAAAAAGCGCCGTGACCCGACCATCGACTCTGCCTCGCTTGTACCAACTCGTGCAACCACCGCTCCAAACAAGAGTCTTGTGGACTTGATCACAATACTTTATAAAGGCATCAACCTTTTCCTTTTTCGGAACGACGTACTTGATATCCTCAGTTGCCATCTTCTTGATCCACTTCACGAAGTAGTCGCCTGTCCAGTTGAGGGACTCCACGAGTGAACCATGACCACCAAGACAATTGGGACCCATCATCATGAAGTAATTAGGCATTGATGGCACGGAGACTGAGAGATATGCTTCAGGGTCTTCCTTCCACTGTTCTCGGAGGTCGATGTTATTGAGACCAACAATAGGATACCGGGGCCGGAATGAGACATCGAAACCAGTCGCGTAGATGACTGGGACATGCGTTAGCATTTCTACTTTCTGGGAGACCAAGCGTGTTTACTTACTGACGTCTACCTCATGCTCCTTACCATCAGCAGTCCGAATACCTTTCTCTGTCACTTGCGTAATAGCACTATCTGTAAGATGGCAGTTCGGTCTCAGGAACGATTCCAGATATCCTGGACCTGGCGTTATGCGACGACAGCCTAGTTCCCACTTTGGTATCAATTTGGAGCACAGAACTGGATCGTGACCAAGCTTCTCGGCCATCTGCTCAGCGGCCATCTTCATTCCTGCTTCATTGTTCTCTCCCTTTCTAAAGACATAGAAGGACTTGTTGGTTCTAGAGATGATGCCCTTGCGATGCTGTAAATGAAGCTCCGGGTCTTGAAACCGTTCTTTGTCTTGAGCTGAATATCGAGGATTGGGATCGTCATCCTCTCGACCCAAGTGTTTCGAGGGAGGGGCCCGGTAGAAAACCCAGGCTGGACCTCTGACGAAGTTGGTCACCTCCGTGCCACGTAATTTGACCATTTGGGGGACGATCTGAATACCCGAGGAGCCGTTACCGATTACTGCTATGCGTTTGTTGGAGTAGTCAAAGTCGTGATCCCAGCTGGCTGAGTGGGTGGTATGGCCCTTGAAGTCTTTCAGACCGGGGATCTTTGGCCATGATTCGTGTCTGTGGACAATCAGCATTGGATAGAAAAATAGCCATGGTAAAAGCCTACACAAGAACTCCTTGGGCTGAGATCAATACGTGACAGTACTCCTCTCTTTGAACACCCTCATGTTCTACTGTCACTCTCCATTGACCTAGGTCATCTTGCCACTCAGCTCCGATCACCCGAGTATTCAGTCTCAAGTCACGATCGAGGTTCCATTTCTTAACTGTCGCTTTCATATAAGCTAGGATGTCACCGCCACTAGCATAGAATCTCTCCCAGTCGGGATTGGGGTCAAAGGGAAATGCCTGGATACGATTAGATAGAGTCGTGTCTATAAGTCGAGGCTACTTACGTAAATATGAGCGGGAACATCGCATTGAACTCCGGGATAATTGTTCGCTAACCATGTGCCGCCAATATCGCTCCGGGCCTCGAAGATGGTGTGGTCTACAATGTCTTCCATCTCGGGGAACCGGTGCTGAAATTTGTGTGCCATTAAAAGACCAGAGAAGCCGGCTCCAATGGTAATGACCTTGATCTTGCGTGGCGTATACGCAAACTCCTGGCTGAGTTTGAACGGGTCTGTGATGCGACCATTGGTATGGCCATTGGTACTACTGCGGATCTCATCTGTCTTCGTGACAAGTTCTGGAAGCTCTGTCGCTGGCATCCCAGAAATATCCACAGCTTCTTGGGCTTTGGTCTCGGGGGACTCGATAAAAGCAGGCATGGTGACGAATTGAAGCGAATTCCCCAAAAGTCGCAGTTTATGGTGAACTTGAATTGAAGAGGAGGGATTGGGCTGAATTGGATGATGTAAACTGGGACGATATGTTGGTTGTTCAAGTTTTCTCGTGATACTTCAAGTGCCTAGTGAGCTACTCATTATATCTTGTGGACGGAAGAGTCTTGCAAAGGCCCTCATTCTGAAGTCGTATACAGCTAAGCGGCACTAAACAACGTCCCATTCAGTTCGGCAAACGCCGCATTAGGTTATCGTGCTATTTTCTCCTCCCGACAACATTGTTCATAGCCGGACATGTTTCCCGACGTTTAGCTTCTCACTCTGAGTGCATCCGGTAATAAGATCAGCGCAGGCTTGGCTCTCGTTGCGGCTACCCCAATCGGGATTGCCGGTCGCTGATCGATGTCTGTGGCCCAGTGCGGGGTTGGCAAACGATACCCGTAATTTGTAACCGAACTCGGACTTTGGGTCCTTGTAGAGAGATGAAAGGCAAGCAGGTTTAGTTCTTCCTTATTATATCTAGTTGGAGTTTTTCTATCAATCTCAATTCTCCTAACCAATTATTTCTACAGTTTGTTGCACGAGGCTAATACACACACCGCATCGCATCCTCGCACACACCACCATGACAGTAAATCGTTATTCCTATAATGGCCCCGTAGATCACACAGCCACTCCTCAACTTGAGAATGTGCGTGGAAAGTCAGTCATTATCACAGGAGGCGCCAACGGTATGGGCGAAGCCTTTGTGAGAGACTTTGTCGCCGCTGGTGCCTACGTTACTTTTGCCGATGTCAACGAGGAGCGTGGCCATGGAATCGAAGCGGAACTTAATGCTAGCGGGACAACCTGCGCTTTTGTGAAATGCGACATCAGAGATTGGGATCAACAAAAGACAGTTTTTGAGAAGGCAAAAAGCCAGAGTCCTAGTAACAGCGTTGACGTTGTTATTGCCAATGCTGGCATTAGTCGGAGCTCTGGTGACAGTTTGTGGAACTTGGATGGTGAGTTTCAGCACAACTTTGGGATGATGAGTTGGACACTAATAGAAGGACCTAGATCCCGAAGGCGAGCCAACAAAGCCTGACCTCAACATTGTCCGGGTCAATATAGATGGCACGTTCTACACCTGGAAGCTAGCCGTACATTACTTTCGTAAGCAGCCAGTCAATGAAGAGCGCGATCGTTGCTTCATCATAACAGGCAGTATGGTGGCATGGATAGACTCCCCAGTAAGTCGCCACCGATATTTCATAGAGCAAGGTGATTGACTTACGATAGGGCAACTGGGAGTACACTGCGACGAAATATGGACTGCGTGGTTTCATGAGAACAGCTCGAAGGTCTAGTCATGAGCAAAACATCCGAATTAACTATGTTGCGCCATGCTGGATCAAGAGTGCTATCCGAACAGCAGAGTATGAAAAATGGCTCGTCGATCATGGCGTCGAATTTGGGGAGCAGAAGGATGTTTCTAGCTGCATGTTGCGAATTGCTACTGACAGGACCATTAACGGTAAGAATCCTGTCTGCCATTTGAAATGCCCACATGTTAACAGCTATCATAGGGCGGTCCTGGATGATAACCCCTCGGTCGGTTGCAAAAGAGGGATTTGTGGATATTGATAGGGAGGACTACAAGGATACTCCGGAAGATGAGTACTTGAAAAAGGTTCAGGCTTCTCAGCTCGTTATTATCAAGGACAAATGGCTAGACGACTACAAGGTTAGGATATATAAGGACTAATCAACTAGGCAGACCTTCGAGCTTGTTTACACACAAGGTCTTTAACCAGTGGTTGCATGCGAAGACCTCAACCGCGTCATTGCAGAAGCCGTGAACGACCTGAAAAACGTCCATAGTCAATCGCACTAAGCCTCAAACTTACAAGTTAGGTGGTGCCTTTTTCTTTAGCGGTCCCTAGCATATTTTACATATTTTATTATGTTCAAACTCCACGCGGGGATTGCTCCTCTTCCTCCCAGCCGGATGCGGACTTTCGAGTTCTTTCGGAGTAATCATAGTGGGGCCCTCCCTATTCCTGTTATGCTTAAACGTTATGCCGTTATGGCCTTCCGAACGTACCCACCGTTAGCGTTATGTCTGAACGAACTCCCATGCATACCGATCGCCCTAGGTATATAAAGCCGCCTGTCACCCGCAGCATATGTCCCTACATCTATCCAAGTTCAACAGTTCGCTTCAGATCTAGAGTAAAGATATTTCCTATTTGCATGATTAACTACCCAATATGCCGTCCATTATCCAGCATGCTCTCGGAGGGGAAGCAATACTTAACACTGCCTTCTCTCTCGGTTGTATGCTTTTCCCCGCCCGATTGCTATCCTCTTTGGTGGCATCAGAGTCGGTTCCCAACAGTACGAGCGCTATATTCAAGTTCTTCGGTGCGGCAACACTCGGAATGTCAGCACCCATGGTTTTGTCTATAGCGGATTCCAGAGACGCTGCAGCGAAGCGGAAGTTAACCTACACGGCATGTTCAGTCCTTGAGAGCGCCCTTGTATCTATTGTCCTCTGGCAAACTACGCAGCCGGAGGCTAGTGGTTTTTCCTTCAACGGCTCCATTTTGCTCTTAGGTTCATTAGCACCGGCACTTATCTGGCATTCATATGTGTTGCTGTCGAAGCCTCACTGGTTTGAGCCTCAGTCTGCTCATTCACCACAAGGTAAGAATATTAGATGTCAGCATGTTCATACATAGGCTAACGTTTAATATATCAGGCAGGAAGGCGTTGTGATTAGTCCTCAGGAGGTGTTGAAAGTTCCGATGTAGCTTGAAGCTATAATGCTCTCGGAGCTCTTGAATGGATGTGCAGGGACAGAAGCCTCCAGGTTAAGGAGATCTTAGGAAAGACCTTTTCATTTAAGATACAATACACTTCTTTTACCTATATCTTGTAAAGTTCATATATTTACTTTAAATAACTAGGTATTTTATAATCGCATGCTATTTTTACTTTATCTATAATAATTGCAAGAATCCTATACTTCTGCATAGTGATGCCTTATAGCACGTGACCCTCACTGGTCGAGCACCTACAAAAAAAAAAATACATAATCTAATTCCCCCACATGACCCCTCCCACCTTGATTGCTCGCTGCAGTCAACAAGAACCGCGGCCCGGGATATAATGGCTTCGCACAATCTGTATCTCTCTTGCAAGAGAGATACTAAATATCTACTTTATTGGATGATCAATGTTTCGAGCCGTATCCTAGAGAAAACGGTGTAGAAACCCATCCAACTATAAAGATCAACACAACAGGTCAAACTACAGTCAATGGTGTGCTTCCTATGTCATCGCTTATCGCAGACCATGCAGACCCTGTACCAAATGTTATCTATCTATCGACTCTTTGGATCCATCATCCATGCGAGGTCTCTTGTCAGCAGCACGTTTCAGCAGTTTATGGGCGCAATCGAATCAGACGACGAACTCAAACGAAGCAACGAAAGCCATAAGCACTTCATAAAAACTCTACAGCAGGCTTTTAAAATACTTGGAGGGGAGGAATGGGAGAAAACACACAAAAGAACTGACAACACGGAGGACATTGAAGAGATCTTGTTTGTCAATAAATTCGAGAAACTTGCTGTCGGAAAAGACGAAGAGTCCAGCGACGAGGAGGATGACGAGCCCTCTCAAGTACCTGCTGCTGCGCGAAAAGTTGCCCGAAAGCCTAAAGGAAAGAAAGGCAAAAAGAGCAAAACATACAAGAAGCCAAAGAAGGGAAGGAAACAAGACACACAAGATACAGCGGCCGTTGAAGTGCCCATTGAGAGTATCCGAATTATTGAAGATACTGGAGATGTCGGTATTGTGACGGATTACCTTCTCGCCATATACTCGACCGTGACTGAATGGGCAGATCTCCGAGCTTACACACAAGGCCTTCGGAGAGAGGTCGCATACGAAGACCTCAACAGTGCCATTGCAGGAGCCGTGAACAACTTGGCAATCTCCGTGGTTAAAAAGACAAATGCAGCTACATTCGTCGACTTTCCTGGTCACGATACCTACGAAACCATCATCAAGGACACTAAATGAGGCTCGCGGTGGATTCATGGACTTCATTTACTGGGAGGACTTGGAGGATAAACCGCGAAACAGAGGCTCCAATGCCCCAAACCTCAATGGTGCATGTGCTGTCATGTAGATGCACTTGATTTTGGTTGCTGTAATAGTATTTATGTTTTGCGAAAAGTATATCATACTGGGGCCCAGGCAATTCTACCATTAATAAGATGTGTGATTCGAGGCCAAATGGAGCAATCAAATTCCATTTTATTGTGTATGCTAAAACCGCCCCCCTTTGGATTTCATGCGGACGTCATTTACTTGCATTTCTTCAACTATTTGCCAAATGCGTCGTCGGTTCTGCAAGCCTGGCGGAACCACCAGACCAACTCGAGCATACGAGCTAGGTAAAGGTGGCATCACTTCTGGATCGACTACATCCATCGGTGTGAGCACTTGTCGCATAAGCCTTTCCCAGTCGTACTGCTTAGCAACCTCTGGGCCACCCGATGTATCACCACTGAGCTTCGCGTGAATCATGGCCAGGTCGAGGTCCCATAGGAACGGAGTTTGCAAAAGTAGAGTGCACCAGTGGGACTGATCTAACAAGTATGTGCATTCGAGAGGAATGTCGTATGGAAGAAATTCCAGTATGCGATCCTTGATCTCTTGAGGTAGTGCCTCGAAATAGTCGATGAAACCGGGCAAGGGGTTTGGCGTTGGCTTATACTCGGCGAGGTTTGAAAGGAGACTGTGCGTTAGGTCGGGAATATGTTCTGGGTCCGAGTTCCACTATGAGACCGATCAGATTTGCAACAGTCTAGAAGGCCGTGTTCACTCACCCAGCGATCTGTAAGGGGCGGGCCATGAACTTCTTCGTCCCAATCATCGTCATCCACTGCACCGAGGACTCGCTTTGGGTCAACAAAATACCGGCTTAAACCAAGCTTCACAGGTCCTGTCACTGGACGGGATTGAGGAGGGTCCTCTGGAATTGCTGGAATGAATGGGACGGGAAGAGGTGTCGGTTTATCTTCAAGATGCATGACATTTTCAGTGCGTCGTTCAAGTGTCAACCATAGATCACCTAATGTGCGAACGTGAGCAATGTGAGAAAGCTGCATGGCGAGCTTAGCAATGCGCAAGCAAGAAGCATGCAGTACAATGAAGTAAAGGTTGCGGTCGCGAGAATTGCAATACCAGTTTGAGCGTTGAGGTTCAATCATGTCGAAAGGCAGAGAGTTGAGTCGCAATACGACCCGCCTGAACGAACCTCTTTCATCGCTATCGTCATAAACCGGATCGCAGCCAATGGAATCATATGATATGGCACTGAAAGGATCTGGGCGCTTCAAGTACCACAAACTTGACAGGGCGACATTATCCTGTTTCCATAATTCGGGATACCAGCGAGGCGGTGACTGTACAACGTTAGACATGTGCAACCGGGTGAGCATCGTTTTGTTCCTCTTACTTCAGCGTACATTTCATCGTCAGGGTCGTAAGGATCCACTTCATCCAATTTGATGCCACAGAGTGTACAGTCGCAACAAAAAAGTGAATATGTATATAGGTCGCTCATGGTGACTGGAAGGAACAGTATCTAACGATTAGGTTACTGGAAATACATAACCTAACAGCGGGTATAAAATCACCTGAAGACGTTGATTTTCATTTGGGCAAGAAGACTTGTCTTCCTTATGACTGAGCCCCGTGGGCGCTTTGTGGAAAGGTTGAGGTGAGGTGGTGTTGAGGAAGAATGCAACATTGCAAAAAATGGAAGTGTTGGTTCATGGGGGCGCAGATTTAAGTCTATTGGTTGGAACAGTAGGTCCACTAAAGCTCAGGGCAGAGAATGTACATATCTAGCATAAGCACTAAGGTGCCAGAACCAACATACCAATAAGGGCTCCACTAAATGGAGACCTAATTTACATTTATACCTATTACTAAAGTTGTTAGTCTACTCCGTACTGTTAGGTCGAAGGATATCAGGGTGCAGCACTGGCCAATTTATTTCACTGTAAACGTTATGAATGAAACATCAGCATTTAGACAAAAAGGTAGAACCAGTCTAGGCGTTGTGAGAGACCATTGCTTACAGCTTCCTTTAACGTAATGTGAGCCTTATTAAGAGAGCGAGAGGCGACAGGGAACCCAGAATCTGAGCTGAGAGTACAGAAACCAAATAGTCTAATGCCTGGTCGTAAGATGGCTTTGCACAACTAGACCGGTCTGTTCTACAGCGACGAGGCTTAGATCGATACCTATACGGCTTTGCCGAATAGCGAAAGAAGTTGAAACAATGAGCCCACATTCACAAGATAAGCAGGATCAGGTATGGCGCAGACTACTTTGAGTAATAGAAAAAAAGCAATCTTCGACGGCAGTTGGTCCAAAGATCAGCTCGCGGCACTAGCCTAGCGTCAAACTTAGATGAAGAATCTGCAGGATGCGACAACTAGTGAGGATGAAGAAAAGGTCCAGCATCATGGCGAGAAGAATGCCTAATCACTGTACTTGGTTGAGGCATTTTGAAATTTCAAATGCGAAAGACATTTTCAGAAGATCTTTGGCTTCGGCACTCGCCGCGCAGAAGGCTTGAGTGATCTCTAGTCAGATTTCATCTGGAACACCATGGTCGACTAAAGACCTCTCTGATGGGCTCAACAGTAACGTACACTATGATCTCCAGCACCAACGGTCTCCACTGTACTCTGGGCATGAAACTTACTTTTGTCAGCCAAGAGCGCTGACTCCTGATAACTTGGACCCAGCTGTGTAATGCCATTGATCCTGCATTACTAGAGGTTCCCTGGTATACTTCTGTCATCGTCGGGTGATTGTGCTTTTCTACGGGCAGGCCTATATGTTGCAGAATGCGTAGACGCCCGTGCAATGGTCATCATGGATCCATGGTCATGCATCGTTGTTTGGTCCTACGGCATTGATTCTTTAATACCGCCACGAATCTCGCTCCTTTGCAAAATGATACACTCATTGCTTGTTGCATCTCACCAACCCTCCGCTTTCGGGTACTACACTCATTCTCATTAGCAACATGAATCTTCAAGTCCTTCTCTTACATCTCTCCACTGGAGTTCTTGCCGGGCCATGCAAGCCTTATCCCCCCGTTTCTTCGATGCAACAACATCACACTATTCCTATCCCTCCTGAATCAACCCAGGCGGCCTCTGTTCCTTTGTCCCTGGCTGAGCCTCCAAGCCCTACCCATACAAACTCTGATATCTTTGATTCTGATGTATTACCAATCGGTGTTGGTCAATCGGATCTTGTCCCATCGGCGTTCTCGTCAACTCTGATTCATGATGGAGCCGATGAAGAGCTTAGCAGTCAGACTTCACAGGGATCTGAAAGTACATCTGCTGTAGCTGAAGGTGGCGATGCCGATGGGGCTCAGGCGACGATGACCAACCCAACTATCGTCCATGGTACACTTATTTCCAACACGGATGCCTTTCCGGTCGGAAGCAGGACCAGTGGTGAGACTCACGTCACTACTGAACCCGAGTCTAGTTCTGGCATCACAGGGTCTCTAGCGGCTTCGCCCAATGTGAGTCCTGTCGAAGCCTCCGACAAGGAGACGATGTCCCTGGTAGCGTCTGAATCTAACCCTTCTGTTCCCTTTGCCACTTCCGATCAAACACCAATGTCGTCTGCAGTTTCAGAGCGAACTGCTCCCGCGGTGTCTGGTAACGACTCAGAGCTTTCTGGACTACCTACTGCCGCAGTCACCTCAAACTCCATTGAGACAACCGCATCCTCTGCACCTTCAGTCACGTCTGAACCAGACCCATTCAGCCCTCCTGATATACCCATAACATCACCTACATTTGAGACTGAGTCTTCTGTCACTACCGACGCTGCTACGTCAGATCTAGTTGTACCTTCCGGCATCCCTCCCACTGCTGATCCCGTTCCGCCTTCTTCTACTACTTCTGATGAGCGACCGGTTTCTCATACTATTGAGCCTGTAGTCTCTGTACCGTCTACAGACCAGAATGCACCTTCTGATACATCAAGACCATCCGGGCTTGAGACCTCTTTGCCTTCAACCACCCCCCACACAGATCTCACCGCCACTTCAACGCCAAGTGCAGTATCTGATACTACTCCAAGCCTTTCGGGTACTGCAAAGCCTGTTGAGATCTCTACCCCCTCGGACTCTACCTTTACTGCAGCCACACCTACAACCACTGCCGGAATTGGCGGCGGACTTGTCGGCGGAGGCTCAGGGGGGAGCGGGGGTGGTACTGGTGGAGGTAATACTGGCACGGGCGGTACTGGGGGAAGTAGTACTGGAGGAAGCGGTGGGGGCACTGGCGGTAATGGCGAGTCTGATCCAGGTGACGATAAGCAGTCTGTGACTCAGCCTCGTGTATCGACTACATTCACTGCACCAATCACATCAGAAGCATCAACAACATCGGTGGAAGCTTGTCCCACAG
>JABCJV010000012.1:0-54240 GCA_013184325.1 Fusarium luffae | reverse complement strand
TTCTTCACCCCCGAGACCCCCCGCTTTCTGCTCAGCCAGAACAAAAACACCGAAGCTCTCGCAGTACTATCCCGCTTCAGAGGTCTTCCCGAGGACCATCCTTATGTTCAATCTGAATTTCAGGGCATTGAGGCACAGCTTAATCATGAGATTGAGATTGTGGCTGGTGCTAATACTTGGGATCTTGTCAAGGAGACTTTTGCGAATATTAGTAACCGTCGACGATTCGCTCTTATGTTTGCTTGTCATGTTTTTGGACAGTGGTCTGGTGCCAATGCTATTACCCAGTACAGTCCTACTATCTTTGGATATCTTGGTATTGCGGGCACAGAGGCCCGTTTCCTTGCGACTGGCTGCTACGCTATTCTCAAATTCGTCTCGGTTCTTGTCTTCTCCGTCTTTGTCATCGACTTCATCGGTCGTCGTCGATCTCTCATGACTGGTATCACCATTCAGATCTTCACTTTGGCTTTCGTCGGTGCTTACCTGAAGGTCACAAATGGCTGGACCGTTGAGGAGATTGAGGCCAGTTCTTCTGCTATGGGTGCTAGTCGTGCTGCCATCGCAGCTATCTATATCCACGCCATCGGTTGGTCAATCGGCTGGTTCTCCATTCCCTACCTCGTATCCGCCGAAGTCTTCCCTATCCGAATCCGCTCCATCAACGTCTCAATCCTCATGGCTGTCCACTGGGCCATGTACTTTGGTTGCTCACGTGCCATGCCTTCCCTTCTGGCTGCCACTGAGCGATATGGTGCTTTCATGTTCTTCCTCAGCATTTGCACCTGTTCGTTGGTCTACGTTTACTTTGCCATGCCTGAGACTTCTGGGCGATCTCTGGAGAGCATGGATAAGTTGTTTGAGAGACCTTGGTACACTGTGCATAAGATTGCGTATCCTACTGCTGATGACTTGAAGCCTGCTGCTCGGGAGATTATTGAGCCGGAAATGAAGGATCAGGAGTCTGTTGTTTCTAAACATGTAGAGAACCGCTACTAGAGGGACAATGAGTTGTATGATGAATTGAATGAGGGGAATAGGTATGGATTTAGATAATGTTATGATAGTTTAGATGAGAAATGAACATCATCTGAATAACCCACCCTAAATCTGTCTCGTTCTTGATCGTCTTAGCATTGTCGACTGCTGTGTGCTGATACACTTGTGACCAAATAACTCGACCACATCATGTCGAGGCGTAGGGCATTTATTTCTTTCGCCTTAACTAGAGTCTACTCTCACTCTAGTCTCTTTTAAGAGCAACAAGCTTTTCACAACTTGCGGGGTTAAACACGTGATGCTCTCACGACCCACGTCATGTCCGTTGGAGAATACATAACTAACCATCTCCCCAGATTCTCGTTTGCCCTGTCGGAATTTGTCCAGCCAATGAAATACGCCAGAATGACTCCTCCAGTATCTTCACGTCTACCGAGACTACCAGCCTGCCAAGCCTGTGCGCAAAGAAAGACAAAGGTTTCTAGCATTATTCTCGTACTTGCTCAGTGGGGCTGATTAATCTAGTGCGATAATAACAGACCGAGCTGTTCACCTTGTGAGAGAAATGGGCTGGAATGTCTTGTCATAAATACGGATGCCGATGGAAATGGTCAACTATCACGAGCGTAAGATGCACCTCTTTTTTTGGCTAGCCTGCGCTAATAGATAAGAATGGTTGATGAGTTGGAGAAGAAAGAACAGGCTTTATCTCAAAGACTCGCGGAATTAGAAGCCAGCGCTGTAGCGCATGATCCTAGTACTGTGGATACGATCAGCCCGGATGATCGACATACGAGGTCGATAGCAGCATCTTCACCTGCGACGAGAGAAGGCGCTAGTATAAGGTACGATCGTGAGTATTTTCGACTCGGAGTATTGACTGATTCGCTCAGTTTTATCGCGCATTTGTTCGCTGATGCGAATTGGAGAAAGTCTCATGCGACTTTGCTGAGAACGCTAGCGGATGCCCCAGGTGCTGGTGAGGTGTCGATAGCACCTTGTTCATTGCCTTCCGCTGCTGAGACGCAGATGCTTTTCGAGAAATAGTCAGTCCGAAACCAAAGTGCTGTTTTAACCGAAACTGACAAAGCGTAGTCTGAGCTGGGCACATATCCAGAACCCATTCCTCCTCCGCCGAAGTATCTGGGCCCTACATCACCGTCTATTCAGCAATCCAAACACTTCTGGTCAAGTCACAAATCATGATCTGTTCAGAGCCTTTATGATCTGTGCAATCGGAGCCGTTCTACCTTATCGGAACAGACTCCATGATCGGCATCCAGAAGCATACTATAACGCAGCATTACAGTATCTTGGAACTGAGTTCCTGACAAGAGGGTTGGAGTCTGTGCAGGATCTATTGCTTATATGTCGATTTGGCATCTATCATCCCATTGGTATTCAACCCCTCACTAGCAGCAGGAGCCGTAACTGACAATCTGTAGGCACATCTATCTGGGACGTAGTAAGACTCTGCGGTCGTCTCTGCATAGAACTTGGCCTCCACTCAAACCCGCACATCCCCAACGACCTCCTCCAAACACAACTCCGCCGCCGCATATTCTGGCAATTCTACCTCATAGACCGCTACAGCTCTACAACCCTCGACCGTCCCTTCTTAATCGACGACAACGACATAAGCACCAAATTCCCCGTCGAGGCAAGCGATGAAGAACTCGAAGCAGCGAACAATCAAGTTCAAAACCTCGACTCTTTCAACTTCAATCGCGAGCCGAATATCCAGAATGAAATGACCATTTTCTTCGTGTCCGTGAGATTGAGGCAAATATCTTCGCATATCCAAACTGAGTTTTCCAAGTTGAGGGGGAAGGTCGTTGAGTCTTCGCCAAAGCATGTTCTTGCCGGGCACGTGCATGTTGTCATGACAAAATTACTCAAGGAGTTGCAGGAGTGGCGGAGTAACACGCCTCTCATTCAAGAGCCGAGCTGTCTTTATGAGATGCAGGAGTGGTACGATCATCTCGCAGCTAGAGAGAGACTCTCGGTGCTGCGAAGGGCTATTGATCTTGTACCAAAAGTAAACGGGTTACCGCCTAAAGACATCCTTACTGTGTTTCTGAGATCTGCTCTGGAGGCGATTGAACGATATCATATCCTTTCTCATAAACGGGAATGGATGACCCACACGCGAAGTTACTTCCACATGCTCTTCACGGCGGGACTCTCGGTTATGTACTGCACGTCTGTGTCGAAGCAGATCTCACCAGAAGACCTGCGAGCATCGCACGAGGGGCTACAACGGTGCCAAGAGCTATTGAGGAGTGTTACGCTACAACTTCCCGATGCAAAAAACTACGTTGCAGTGTTTGAGGCGCTCCTCAGAGACCATTCGCAGAGGTTATGGCCAAATGTTAAGGAGCCGCCGACGAACTTCCCAGCAGACGCATCAGTCACGATTCCGAACGAAATTGGAAATTTTACAGAGGGCGAATTTCCTCAGAATCTGGTCGCGGGACCTTTACCTGCTGACATGGGCGATTTCACAGCAAACAGCCAGTTCTTTGAACAAGGTCTTAACCGTCCTGATATACTGGGCCCTGTGAGTCAATTTGATTCAATGCCAGCTGAGAGCAACATCAGCTCGGAGTATCAAGATGGAACAGGTATCAACTGGGCATTACTGAACTACGATTCTTTATGGAACATGGAGTCAGCGTTGGGTCATTATGTTTATGGCGATCCTAGCAATCCGGGTGTTTGGGAAGGCTTTGAGTTTTAGAATGAAAATATCAAATTGTTGCTTACAATTAAAAGTCTACTTCCTAGTTGCTCAATGCAAACTCTAACAAATATCTCGCCGCAGCCATACCAGTCTGCATCTGCGTCTCAGCAGTAGCAGCTCCAATATGAGGCGTACTAACAACACCGCTCTCCCAAAGAGAATGGTACTTCTCATAACTAGGTGGTTCCTCCTCATGACAGTCCAGACCAGCACCCCAGATAAGACCCTCATCTAAAGCGCGTTGTAGGTCTGATTCGTTAACAATGGAGCCCCGCGCCGTATTGATGATGATAGCCGTCTTCTTCATGCGCTTCATTTCCTCGTAGCTGATAAGGTTTCTTGTCTCGGGTGTGAGAGGCATGTGAACGGTGATGACGTCTGAAGATTCTAGGACTTCTGCAACAGAAGATGCACGCGTGTGGGGGATATCTGCCCAGGCGTCGGCTGGGAGGAAAGGATCATATGCGATGACATCTGCTTCGAAGGCGCCGCGGAAGATCTTGGCGACACACTTGCCAATGTTACCCATACCCAGAATACCGATAGTCTTCTGGTGCAGAATCAAGCCAGAGCACTTCTCCTTGGGACAAAGAATGCCAGAAGATTGCTTAGCAACAATAGATCCGACTTGACGAGCAGAAGAAGTGGCTAGTGTCAAGACAAGCTCAGCGACTGCACGAGCGTTGACACCAGGGGTGTTAAAGATCTTGATGCCTCTGGCAGCACAAGCTTCAGCGTCGATCTTGTCGATACCAACGCCCTGCTTGCCAATAGCAATGAGATTGGGACAGGACTTGATGTCGGCTGCTGTCAGACGGGCAGATCTGACGAGGAGGTAGCGAGCTTCTCGCCATTGGCTATGGCGGGGGTCATCTACTGTGATAGCGTTGAAATTCTCCTTCGCGTAGGCGATGACATTTGGGTGGAAGTTGTCCAGCAGGTAGACTGTTGGTTTCTCCGAAGAAGAGACGAAAGTGTCTGGTGGAGTTGACGATACGATGCCTGGAGCCATTGTGAAGGTGGAGAAGTGATTTTTTGAAGATGATGGTTTGTGAGGGGTGAATGTTGGAGTTGATGACTTGCACTTTTAAGTAACTCTCCTGTGCAATAAATCGAGATGAGTCAAAGATGACTCGGAATACTACCGATTATCCTCCGATAATTGATCGTCAAAAGAGAGCATGACCCCGCGGGTAATGTGAGGGTAGCAGAAGACTTGCCCGCCGAGCATAAGGGACGAAATAATTAGGCCTCCTTAGACCAGCAATTAAGCCACTTTATTCTGGTAGCCTAACTTAAAGGATATTGCGCGGGTAGTGTCTATGCAACGGAGAATGTCCGGTGGTGATGCGCGGCCCCACTCCGAACCCCACGATCCCCTCGGCTCTGGGGTTCGGCTTTAATCCATCCCTCAAGTTGGAGTGGATTGTCGGGGGAGGAAAGACCGGACGTGGAGAAATCTACGGATGATAACGGTCTTTGTGCTCTTCTCTTTTTTGTTTGGGTATTTTGGAGTTGTATATTAATACCACTGAATCACCTTGCCAAATCCGTTCTCATCAGCATCAACACCACAAACAATCACTAGATACCCCAACCACTACTACATTTTTACCCTTTTCCATCAGCCATCATGTCTCTCGCACCCATTCCTCACAGTCTCCGGGAGAAGCTCTTGAGAGATGAGGTGGCCTACACCATGTCCATTAAGCTCGTCAAGTCTATCGAGATTGTCGGCATGGCCAAGACAGCTGGCTTCGACGGGTAAGCTCCCACCAACTCTCCTCCAAACAAACAAAGCTAATTATCCCCAGACTCTTCATCGAGACAGAGCACAGCTCACTGGATCTTGAATCGACTTCTCAACTCTGCGTCGCAGCTCTCTACGCCGGCATCTCCCCCATCGTCCGCGTCCCCAGCAAAGACCCCTGCTACGTCTCAAGAGTCCTCGACGGCGGTGCTCTAGGCGTCGTAGTCCCCCACATCCGCTCCGTCCAAGACGCCCAAGACGTTGTCAACGCAGCCAAGTTCCAACCCATCGGTTTCCGCTCCTCCACCAACGGTCTTCCCCATCATCAATTCCGCTCCATCCCCGCAAAGCTCTCCAACCCCGTTACCAACGACGCTACTCTCGTCATCCCCATGATCGAGACCCTTGAGGCGTTGGAGCTTGTTGATGAGATTGCCGCTCTGCCTGGTGTTGATTCACTCCTCATTGGCACGAATGATCTTACCGCTGAGATGGGAATTCCTGGAGATTACGAGAACCCCCGTTTGACGGAGGCGTATGAGCGTACTCTTGCGGCTTGTAAGAAGCATGGCAAGTGGCTTGGTGTTGGAGGTCTTCATGCTAGACTTGATCTTGTGGAGAAGTTCTGCAAGATGGGTGCTAGATGGGTCATGGCTGCTACTGATGGACCTCTTCTTATGGGGGCTGCTACTAAGCGAGGTGCTGAGATGGCTGCTCTTAACGAGTCTGTCAAGGCTGCTCAGTCGAATGGTGCCCCTGCTAAGGCTGTCAACGGTGCTACAAATGGACACACAAATGGGGCTACAAATGGAGTTAGCAACGGAGTGACGAATGGGGTTAGCAACGGTGTTCCCGTGGCAGCATAAACCACAATATCAGTAAATTAAATTGTTTAGCATAGGTTTTACTCAAAAATAGTTAATATTGGTCATTCCTTGGTCCGTGTTGAATTGAGAACCTGGGGCCCTAGTCTGTTACCCCATAAACTGCCAGCCGGAAGCTAGTCTCCGTCTCCACGTGACCCCATAGGAACAAGTCCGATTAAATCTGCATCATCCCCAGATTTCCCCTCGGACTCTCTCCGTCTCTTCCTACCCAAGATCAGCCTTCCAACGTCCAACATGACAACAACTGATTGGCGTGACATTCCCCGCGTCTCAGACCCTGCACGAAGCCCTAGCCAACCTGTGCCGCTGCAGAAGAACGGCCGAGCACCCTTGGCTTGTGAACGGTGCTTCAAGAGGAAGCAAAAAGTAAGTCCGATGCCTAACCTTCGGGTGATGGAAATGATTCGCCTAAATGGTCGTCTCATTATTATGTCCCATGTCTTGGCAAGCTGCTATCGGCAAGGACAATTGGCTGATAATCGCAGTGTGACAGATTACGCCCCGCGTGCACATCTTGTGCCGATCTTGGCGTTGACTGCATTGCGAGATCGCAACAATTCGACTTCAACGCCGAAGACGCAGGTCTGACTCACGCCAGAGTCAACGGCTATGTTGAGTCACTCAGACGTCGCGTCTCTGAGCTTGAACAAAAGGTCAAGATCGCTGAACAACAGCATGTTCAAGCACGACGGTCTTTTGGTGCTTCAGATGTTATCTCACCCATCACTGGGAAAAGACGTCGCTCTACTGAAGCTTACATACCTGTTCCAAGCTCAGGCCCAGCTGTGCAAAATGGAGATGAACAATCGACTGTTGAAGATACCATGAGTGCCATTGGTCTACTCTCCAACAAAGCCATGGCAGAGTCTCGAGCCAACACAGGTAATGAACCTCATAAGCTCGCGATAATTGAGTCAATCGCAGCAGCCTTGGCTGTAGACGGTCGTGATCCCTCCACAGCCTCAACTTCACACCATATGTCGCTCGGAACCGACCAAGCTATCCCACTAACACGCGACATAACCCTCCCCCACCTCCAACGCTTCCTCGACTGGAGTGTCTGGCTTCCCTACATAGACGAACGTCGTTTAATGGAACAATACGACACAGTCGTCGACTCCACCGACAAAGCTGCCCTCCCTCGCTTCAATGCATACATGGCTATCGCGATCGGAATAAGCATGTCACCAGAAACAAGTCGCTTTTCGGGTCTAGCTACAAATCTCCATACTGCAGCTGTGAAGCTACTCCCCACGATACTCCAGTCGCAGGAACCGCTGGATACGCTGCATTGCATGCTTTTGTTAGCGGTGTTTTCTATGTTTAATCCAGCTGGTGGGTCGACGTGGCATCTTATGGGGTTTATTATGACGAATTGTATTGCTGCTGGGTTGCATAAGACTGTTATCCCACAGGAGAGACTTGGCGTGGATAGTACTTATCGGGTTGAGTGGTCGTTTTGGAGTGTGTATCTAATGGATCGGTGGGTGTCTTCACAACCTCTGCAGGGTCTTGGCTAACCGTCTTAGGTCCTTGGCTTCTTCCATGGGTCGACCATTCAGCATCACAGATGATGATATCGCTGTCTCTGTAAGTGAGCATATCGGACATTGTCCTAAGGTTACTAACGCACTCAGATCCCCGAACCTCCAGTAAACGACGACGAATCAGGCCTACCAGCACAAGTACGCAATAAACTCGCCCTAAGCCGTCACCTAATAGTCCACGCACAATTGATCTCCGACATTTGTGGAAGCGACAAGCCCAGCGCCCTGTTCTCATACAGCAACCTTTGTTTCTGGCGCGAATTCCCACCGTCAAACAATCCCGACTATTTGGACCAACTAGCGTGTCGGGCCATGATCCTAATCGTTAACCCCCCATCCAGTCTCGGAGATTCTCCAGAGATAGAAAGCGACACCATAACATCCTGCAAGCGCTTAATCGAATCACAATACACCAAGTCCAGAACAGTATCCTTCCTAGATGCATACAACATCTTGGCTGCTGCAGTCGCATATATATGCCTCTCCCAACCAAACCAACAAGGGTTCGCGCAGACGTTTGAAGTAGTCAGCAAAGCATCTGTGTTACTAACACAATGCTCAACACGTTTCTCGGGTCTAAGCGTATTCCAGCAATTCTTACTGTCCCTGTCTACCAAGATCATGGAGGGACAAGGTAGTGTTGAGGTACGTACGAGTCAAGATTTAAGCTTAACCGTGTAATTGACTGGGTTTAGCAATATCTGGATTTCATACCGCCGGAGATCCCCATCCATCTTCGGTCTTTGGTCCAGAACTATGCTTCTTCGAGGCCGCTAACCGCTTAACCCCCATGACCTGTCTATCTTGGCTTGAGTATGGCCTGTTTTCTCTTAGCATGCTTCGTCGGCCCCAGTCCGTCAAACAAGGTTTGATTGGGCGGATCTTGTCCGACGGGGGTAATCCGACACTAACACCCCGCAAACCAAAAGAAACTCCAGACTGGTAAACGCGGGGATGCGGGGGAGTCGGGAGACAAGGACGGATCAGGGAGACATCCGTGAGAACAGACTACTGTTACTATAGCATTACCTTGGCGATGGCAGGGCCACAGTTGTATAAAGTCTGTTGATCCTACCTTCTCTTAACATCTTCAGCAGGCTCTCTTCTTCAGTCAGCCCACTCCTATCAATCTCTCAATCTCTCAATCACATCCTTTGATGATTCTTCAAGATGTCGGGCTCAGTTCGATCAAAACCCAATTCTCTAGACATCAAACGAGATGTCGAATACGAAGAGAACGCGCCTGAGCGCGACGAGATCCTTGAGCGATACGATCTCATCAAGGATATGAGTCCCGAGGACCGCGCTTCTCTTGAGAAGAAACTCGTGCGAAAACTCGATTGGAAGTTTCTTCCCATGGTGACTGCCATGTTGTTGATGAACTACCTCGACCGAATTAACGTTTCAAACGCCCGTCTTGCTGGTACGTCTTATCCCTCCTCAACCCCAGACAACACTAACATTGCTTTCTCTAGGTATGCAAGAGGATCTACACATGTCGGACGTCACCTGGTCGCTCGGTATCTCTTTGTTCTACGTCGGATACATCATTTCTCAAATCCCCGCAAACGTCATCATCGCCAAAGGAAGTCCCCGAGTCCTCCTTCCCGCTTGCATGATGGCCTGGTCCTGCGTTACCATCTGCATGCCTGCCGTGACCGCCGGCTGGGGGTTCTGCCTCTGCCGTTTCATCATTGGTCTCGTCGAAGGACCCTTTGTCCCTGCTGTCTCTCTGATGACCAGTTCTTGGTACACAAAGCACGAGTCCCCTCTCAGGATGGGTATCTGGCACGCTGGAAACACCATCTCTCAGGCTCTGTCCGGTCTTTTGGCCGCCGGCATTTTGACCAACATGGAAGGCGTGGCTGATTTGCGAGCTTGGAAGTGGTTCCTCCTTCTTGAAGGAATCGTCAGTATCCTTGTTGCTGCCGTTAGCTTCTGGTTTATTCCTAATTTCCCTGACTCGACTGGTACATACTTTATCACTGAGGAGGAGGCTCAAATGGCCCAATACCGACAGGCCGTTTCGGCAGGTGGTCTTTCTGAGGATGACACCGGTGGCTACTGGGATGGTTTCTGGATGGTAAGCCTCCGCTGTGAACTTCAGATAGTGTTGTTGACTAATCTTGTAATTGCAGTGTATGAAGGATCCCTTCTCGCATTTATTCGCTGCTATCCACTTTGCCCTTATCATTGGACAATCTTACAAGGACTTCTTCCCTTCGATTGTCGCTACACTCGGCTTCTCCGGTACTACAACCTACCTTATCCAGGCTCCCCCTCCTGTTATCGCGTTCCTAGTCACTTTGGTTATCTCCTGGTCGTCCGGTAAACGTCTTGAGCACGGCTACCATATCATCGTTCCTATCCTTTTCACCATCGTCGGCTGCGCTGTAATGATCACAACCCTCAACGTTGGAGCTCGATACTTTTGCATGATTCTCCTTGTCGTCGGTCCTTTCGTCGGTCTTAACGTAAGTCACCCAGTTCATCACTTTCAACCACTCATACTAATTGCGACAGCTTCAAATTTCCTGGGAAACCACCGTTGTTCCTCGCCCTCGTACAAAGCGTGCGGCTCTTATCGCATACGCCAACTGTGTTTCATCCGTGTCTCACTGGTTCACCCCCTACTTCTTCCTTCGCAACCAGGAGCCATACTATCAGACTGGTGGAGGTGCTATCATCGCCGGCTGTGGTCTTGTCGTCATCTTTGTTTTGATCACAAAATGGTATGTCAACAAGAAGAACAAGCAGCTTCAGGCGGCCGAGGATGCTGCTGGTGAGCCTAAGGGATGGAGATATGCTGGATAAGGTAGCATTCTATGTGTGGAGGTATGCTGCAAGGCGTCTTTACGCCGCAGCGGCAATGTTGGAGCAAGACGATAGCTGAATGAAGATACCTGATGAATAATTATCGTTGAGCCTTGCTACTATCAAAACTATCTCAATCCATCTTGAGATATGTCAATCCGTTCTGACGCATCCATGTAACTGTTTAACAACCTCTTCCACAAGACCAATGGTGATCATAACAACTTCCAAAGCTAGCCGTCTTACTGCACTTGACACCACTTGTCCCAACTGCGGAACATGAGTTCCCACCAGACTGGAGAGCTGCAAGGAATGTGTTTCGCGCTTCGTTAGCAGAAATGCTTGAGCAGACGTGAGTGCAGGTATAGGTGCAAGTCGAATTGGTAGCCGAGGTAGCAGAGCAGGTTCTCTTGCAAGCCTGTACGCCTGCTACTGCAGACAGGGCGTAGATGACGAACAGTGAGTTGACCATTGTGATCAAGTTCTGGAACAGCGTTAGTCTGTCTGTTCAATGCTTCTATACAAGTTATTCTGGATTGGTCCGTGGTGTAATGCTTGAGTTAATGGAGACAGAGGCTGTGGCTATTATATATGCAGAATTGATGTATCACTAACTCATCTTGACGAAAGTCGATATTGTTTCTCGGAGCTACAATTAAGCTATAGCCAATATTTGCGAAGCCAATGTAACTGTCACGCAATGTCTCTTAAATAGCCTCGTCCTACGTAAGCTCGTAATATTTGTATTTGGTACGGGAACAAAGTGTTCTGGATACAGGGCGACCATTCATATCTGTCCTAGCGCCCCAGGCAGGCGTTACAGTAGCCTAGTGATTTAGAAGCAGGCACTCTATCTGCGTCAAAACCGTTCCAGATCATTTTCTGCCATCCGCACCTTCGCTTGAGTCCTCCAAAAGGGGAAAGGGAGCACGCCTGAAGGGTCCATATTGTGTCAGCCAATATTTGAAGTAGATGAGATGTGTCTCATTAAGCGAAACAAGCGTAATTTAATTGAAGTAATAACTCAGAATGGCAGGTGTTCAGCGACATCGGTATATGCCAAGAGTATACAGGGACTTCGGGCGATACAGGTACCCGGTGTAACGTTCTCCATATACGAACCATCGAGATCGATGATCAACCCCACAAGGAAATCCGGGTACTATCTTATGTCGTTCATTGAAGCTTTTGCTGATCGCATCCACCACGTCTTTAGTGTCTTGGCTCAGACTGGGCAGCCAGCCAAGGTGATCGTCCAGCCAAGAGCCAGCCAAGCAGTCTGTGTTAGATATCGCCAAGTTCTCTCACCTTTCGCAAACTGGAAGGGCCCTGAAGATCCTTTGAAGAGCTAAATTATCTGGGTTGCCCAGTTGTGCTTGCAAGGTGTCTTACGAACACTGGGAACACATGTGTCACAAAGGCGAACAAACAGTAGAGTAATGTAATAACGTATTAACTTCATTCAGAGTCCACTATCTAGTACGGCTTATCGCCATTCCATATGTGTCGGGTATTTACATCTAGCCTCCATCTCATCATTTATCTCACCCCTTAAGCAAGGTTTCGCTCGCTCTTCTCGATAATTGGAGGAGGGCGCTCAACCTTCTTGAACAGGACGTATTTCTTGAACATGTAAGGAATCCAGACCTGAGTCTCGTAAGACAAGAACTGCTTAGTAGGAACAGAGAAGACCTGATCCAATTCCTCGAGAGTCATCTGCTTAGTCTCGCGAACGAAGCAGAAGATCATACCCCAAGCAATAAGGTTCAATCCAGCGTAGAATGCAAAGGCGCCGGTGGGTGTCATAACAGTCCTCATACGAGGGAAGGTCAGTCCAAGAACACCAGCGAATGTGTTGTTGATGCAGACAGCCCAGGCCATACCCTGCTCACGCTGGATGGTAGGGAAGACCTCAGCAGAGTACTGGAAGGCGACGGGTCCTTCTCCGAGACAGTACGCGATGGTGAAGAGATAAATGAAGAGAGCGACGGGTGCGATCTGGGCGGCCTTGTTGTTGGTATCGTTGAGAAGAGAAAGACCAGCAGCCAGCAGGAAGATACACATGAAAGGGAAGGTAGCCAGTGTCAAGGTTCGTCGTCCCTTGGTATCAATCAGGAAGAGGGTGGGAATGGTGAAGACAACCTGAATGGCACCATATCCAAGAGAAGCATACAAAGCCTGGTTGTGGGTGAAACCACTCTCAGAGAAGATGGTAGAGCTGTAGAAGGAGATAATGTTGATACCGCACATCTGCTGGGCAAGCATGACAGTGCTGGCACCGTAGTTGGCGCGACGAATACGAGGAACAGCGAAACAGTCCCAGAGACGCTGGAAGTAACCAGAGCCAGCAGCGACCTTGAGCTCCTCATGGTAGATGACGTAGGAGTAGTAGTAATCGCGGGCACCGATGATGGGGTGAGCTCGGAGCTTGGCCATGGAGACGAAGCCTTGGGAGATCTTGCCGTGCTTCATGAGCCAACGGGGTGATTCGGGGCAGAAGTAGATGCCGGCCATGAGGATGAAAGCGGGGATGAAGGCGGAGCCGAGTTCGAGACGCCAGGCGATGCGAGGGACGTCCTTGACGATAACGTTGGCGCAGAAACCGAGGAAGATACCTGGGGTTGTTAGTATTGTTGTCATGAGTTTGTAGGGAGATTGACTTACCGATGACGACCCAGAGTTGCCAGAACATGACGAGGGCACCACGAATTCTAGCAGGAGCCATCTCAGCGGAATAGATAGGCACGGTAGCGTTCTTAGCACCGATACCAATTCCCATGATGAAACGGATAGCAAACAGTTCCTGCCAATTGCGAGAAAAGCCAGAAGCAATAGGAGTAGCAGTCAAGCAAGCAGCAGTAATAAAGATCTCTCCACGACGTCCAAAGTAGTGGTTGAGGGGATCAACGATGAAAGCACCGATCAAACCAGCAGTCAAGAAGATGATAGAGTTGATGATACCGATAAGCCAATCATTATCCTTAATGCCAAACTCTTCGGGGAAAGACAGGTTAGCACCGTTGGCACCAGTCTGGTCCCAACCCTGAGTAGCGGCACCGACGGCGCAAAGACCGATGGAGTACCAAAGCATCTTAGATCCGTGCCACTTGTGGTCTCGTTCGTAGATGAGAGCTTCGCGCTCGTCATCGAGAAGGTCGACCGATTCGAAGTTGTCGGGGTCACGGGCGATGAGGGCTGCTCTGCCGAACATCTCGGAGTGTTCGGACATGCCATTGGTCTCGCAGAAGAGGCGGGCGTCGGCGATGGTTTCTTCCTTTGTTTTGCGCTGAAGACTAAGGGTTAGTGGGTGTTGCGGTGGTATTGGTGATGGATCGTACCTGAAGAGGGTTCTCGACAATGTTGACGGCGGTAGAGCCACGACGGCCTTGACCGGCGTGCTCCATCATCTCAGCACCGCCATGAGAGCCGGTCTTGTCATCGTAGTGATGATCAGCCTTGTCATCGTAAGAGTGACCGGGGGAGATATCTCTGTCAGCCATGATGAATTGAATCAATCACTGAGTAGTCTGCAGAGAGGAGTGAGTAAAGAGGAGAAGACTGCAGATCACAAAAAAACAAGTTCATGGCAAAGACAAAGGCCCTGTATATATAAGCTTAAAAATAAAGACAGTGGTCTGGCAACCCTCTGGGGTCCAACTGGGCAAGCCGAAGTGCCAAGCCCAGGCAGCAAGTTAACAGTCTTGGCCGGCATGATATCACCCTGCCGCCAAGGTTGGGGAGGTGGAGACGTCTGGTGCTACCCCATGGGATCAGCGCGGAGAAAGGTGTGGGCTAATTGGTTGGGGTAGTGAAGGGTGAGATTGCAGAGGGCGGGTCGTGGAACCTTTTGAGACGATGATGCTTGTTTTTATTACTTGGATCATCAATTCCAGCAGATGATCATTGCCTTGTGTAGAGAGTGTTTTTATTAAAATCTCACATGAATCCTACAGAGTAGAACAGTACATAACCTTCGCAATTGTTCTTCGCCTTGTTCATATGAGGCATATCTTCTCCCTCAGCTGAGATCAGCCCAATCTCCCTTCCCCATCCCCAATGAATAAACTACTGTTAGATGCGGAGAATAAATGGACTCTAGCCTCCAGGCAACACAATTCTTCTCCCTCTCGTTCGGCAAACAAAGGGAGAAGAAAAAACCAAGCTTTCCCCCTTGTAACAAAACCATCCCCGCCATTCCCCACAACTCTGCCAAGGATATCGTGTCTTGGCTCGGAGCAAGTGACCAATTATCATCGAGTTTATTTCACTGCCTGTTTCTTAGATCAGGAATTGTTGCCCGAGGATGAGAAATTTACGGGCGTTTTGTTCCCGGTGTGAAACTGTAAAATTTTTGCTGATCCTCCACATGTTCTGGTCTGGAGGAAGTGGAGGTTGTCCACAGAATTAGCTCGTCGCTCGGTTGTGTCTCGAACAGCAATTGACTTTTTTGTGGCGATGGAGCTTGAGAAGAAATTCTGATGCCTGGGAACTAGCAATATTTTAGTACAAGACTGGTTTTAAGTACGGTTGCGGCTCTGGCTTGACCGATGATTAGTGGCGACCTTATTGTTTGAACGTCGTCTGATCAGTTCATGTCTCGATTGACGCGATGGATCAACAGACTGGTGCAGCAGATCTCGCAAACAACGTTGATCTTAACCTATGGTCCATTGCCATTCTAGGAAAGAATTTACAAAAGTCAGAATTAACTCTAAAGATGTTTATTTTCCCTTAGTAGAGTGTTGTTCACAGCAAGTCTGGTCAGAAAGCCCATCGACCGTTGGGGAGTGCAGGGTAGCATGTCTCGCTTCAATGAAAAATCCACTACTACCATTTGGATCACAAGCATAAATCAGTGATGTCACCAAGAAAGCCCAATGAGGTTAAGTAAGACTGCAATAAGCACCATGCACAATTTAATTCAATCGACGTTTTTTGTGCTAGCTAATAAGAAAAGACATGTGACCAACAAACAACCCAGTCCAGCCGAATATACGCTTTGGGATGATCACACGTCTGTACCCCGGTCCTTCTGCCATCCACGATCATCAAGACGTAGTTCATCCAAGCTCTTTTTGTGTCTTTTGTCTTTTGTAGTTTTTTTCTGGTTTTGTCAATAATTGGAGGTTTCCTACCTCTACTGCTTCTGGCCGATGTTAACAAATGAGATACAAGCACGCACAAACTCACCAGGCTACATCACTGACTCTTCAAATGACAGTTCCGCCCATCCAAGAAGTCCGACGAAAGGATGGTCCTCGTCCGGATCTCCCATGTACTCGGGATCATTGCGGAACAGTTGGTCAAAAGTCCACCGGTGCTCCCACAAGGCTCGGACAAATGCCATCGAAGAAGGCTGATCGCGACCGGCGGGCTGAATATAGTCCCAGTCCTTCAGCAGTTCTTCAGTAGGGATCTGATGTTCGAAATCGACGACGACTTGTGAGAACTTCTTATCCCTGGCGTAGAAAATAAAAAGGTCATCGTCCAGGGCCGGGGCATCATTCTTCCTCTTAAGAGACGTGTCGATGATCCAGAGATTAACGTAAACCTCTTGTCCTCGTATCATTCTCCACATGTTGCGGAAATTCTCGTCTTCCATGAATCGTGCCGTGTCGGTTTCGTTGTCGTACCATGCTGGATTGAATTCGATACCGACGTGCTCCACTGTCCGGGGAATTGCGCCTTGTAGATGCTGGGGTGTAATCGGACCTCTAGCGGGGTCTCGGAATTGTTCCATGTGGAAAATGAAGAGGTCACATGAAGGCGCACCTGTAACACCTTGTCGCGGGCCGTCGTCCTCGAAGTAGTTCGAAGGATAAATCAACATGTTTGGGTTGTAGGCAAGAGGTCCTTGGACGGCCAGGGGTTCGAGTAAAAGAAAAGGGTGTCTACGAGAGGCCTGGTCTAAGAAACGTTGGGATACGATGTACAGTGATTCACGGCAAACGAACCACAGAGCACGGTCGATTGTATACGTCGAGATACCTGTCGAGATGGTAGTAGACAAACCACTGTCGGCATTACCGTTGTTGGGTACATTGCTGTAACCAAAGACATGAACGCCAGGACGATCATCCCGGAGACTGAATGTCCAGATCATGGTCTGAATCTCCTGGGGAAGATGCGGAGGAGGATGTGGAACATCCATGGTTGTCGATTACAAAGTAGGACGGACTAAGTCGATTTACCAAGGCGCGTTGTCGTGATGATGGTTGTTCACAGTTGGTAGCTTGATGTTGTGGTGTAGCAAGAGTGGATGAGTTGCAAGTTGGAAGTCGTGAGTTAGGTAGAAAACTAAATACTTCTTGAGAACAGAGGGTTGGAAAGGTAATTCTAGAACATAGCTGTCACTGCTGTGGGCATATCGGAGGTTCGCGATGATAGCTGTGCGTTCCTGTCCGTGCCGAATGAATTGATCACCGGTAAATGCTCATATAAGGTTCACACAACGAACAAAGAACAGTGCTCCAGATAACTTTATGTAATATATTGAGCTAGGAATCAAGAATATACGAACACAGACCGTCTGTCATTGGAGACTCGAAAGATCACTGCACACATTGAGAGTAGAAGTCGTTGGTCGCCTTGCAGGTACCAGTGGCGCAACACTTGGGGCCCGTGAAGCCACTTCCACCACACTGACCCCACAGAGAGGCGCACTACATCCAATTAGCATATGCTCAAGAATTGCTAGAAGGATCAACTTACGTTACCAGGCTGAGTGTTTGTAGGAGGGTTCTGAGTAGTAGAAGAAGGACGTGCAGAGGTCTGGAGAGTGGTGCTGGGAGGGTTGGTGCTACCACCGTCGTCACCGCCAGGAGCGCCGTTGCAAGAGAACTATAACCGTTAGAACGAGATGTGGAAAGTTAATTTTGTTTGACGTACCACTGAAGGGCCGGGAATAGTGTAGCTCTTGAAGTTGGAGTAGATCTGAGAAGGAGCGTTAATCAACGATACTCAACCAATCATGGGCAAAGTTTAACTTACGTTGGCGGTGTATCCAGGATCGGTCTCCTTGATAAAGCCAGGAATCTTGACCTGGTTTCCAGGAGTCACGCTGCCTCCACCAGAAACGCTGATCTGGGCACAGCTGATGTAGAACTAAATTCCAATTAGCGTCTGCGACGAACAATATCTTTATGACTTCGCTTACCTGAGGGTCACCCGCGGGGTAAGGGTTGTGGATACCCATGCTCTGGATTCGCAGAAGGTACTCGCCGTTGGCGATACAAGCGGGGAGGTTGAAAGTGTAGCTCAAGTACATGGGCCAGCTGGACGAACTGCCGCTGAATGAAGGGCCTGTTCATCCTTATTAGTCGCCTTTATTCACATTGTCTTTGTTCATAGCATACCCCAGTCCTTGATCTTGAACCAGTTTCCACTACCATCGTAGGAGGCAGCAGAGCCAGGCGCCTTGGACATGTATACAGAGATAGGTCCCTGATGGTAGACGGCTGTGTCGAGGGTGAAGGTGATGGATTCGCCAGCCTTGACCGCGACGGTCTGGGTGTTCGATCCTGAGGCGCCGACGTTGCATCGAAGGTCGTTAGAGGCGAGGTCTACATAGCATGAGAGTCAGTTTACTGTCATCAAAATAGAGAAGAAGGTAGAGGTTTACCAGTGACAGGAGAGTTGTAGTTCGAGTTCTGTCGAATATACTGAAACACAGGATACTTGGTCGATCCAACACTGAGCTGCTGGAAGATATAATGAGCAGAAGCGCTCTGAACCAAGGCCACAGCGGCGGCGAAAGAAGCAGCGATCTTCATGTTGATGTTCGTTTGGAGTCGGGCTTGAAAGACTGGCGATCCTGAGATGTTCCTGCATGGACGAACAAGGCAGCATATAAAGGCATACCAAGACCCGGGTCGAACGGCACAGACTGGCAAGTGATCACGCATCCTTGGTCATTTGTCAATATTACTGACACGATGGTACGCTGAGTGGCCTCAATGCGTTGTTTAACCGTTGTTGAGGTCCGAAGACCTAATGGGGAAATGTGCCTTGCAGCCATACCGTTCCTAAATGGGAGACGAAATGGAGCTCTACATGAGAAAGTATCGGTTTCTCAGCAGTTATAACTACAAATCTATTTGATGTAGTGTACTCAAGATTGTTTGAGTTCTTTCTGTTTAGTGAGAAGTTGATGGAAACAGCCTTATGGCTCTGTACGCCATGCCGATGCATTCACTTTAACCTCAACTGTCTCTTTCTACGATCCGGGAATAATGGCAAGTAATGAAATCAGAACAGTACGGTCTGTCGGATAATTCGGGTGTTCAAGCCGTGAGTTCACCATATCATCTCGGACCGTTGTGCTCCGTGCTCGAAGCAGTAATGTGAACATCCACTATCGGAACATTTACCCGGAGTCTGGGTAGTCAAGGTCGACTACGATTGGATCCTCGCTACTTATCACGGCTTTATTATAACCTCAAGTCTAAGTTACTACCGTACGTAGATTTACTGTAATAATTTTGCTCAGACTTGTAAATGGTAGCGACGAATTTTACTAACCCTATCAAGGGTTAGCGTCCAACCAGGAAACGCATTGACCAGAGACATCTGAGAAAAGTCTCCGCTCTGTTCATTAGTCATGAGTAGAATTCATCCAACATCAAGGCATAATGTCCACTTCAAGGGCGAGAAAGCACAGGGAGCGGCTGGCGTGCACGGCATGCCGGCATAGGAAGCTGAAATGTGACCGTGAAAGTCCCTGTAGCAGCTGTGTTCGCAGGAGAGATGTTGCATCCTGCTCATATGAAGTTTCCATCGACCGCCACCGCCACACACAGGCTCAGGCGCGTCTTCAACACCTGGAACACCTCGTCGGGTCACTTATGGAACAACGGTCGAATAACACTGTTGGAGATAATACGGCTGCTGAGTTGCCACGCAGCTCGGGCTCTGCTGAACATACACTCCCAGCATCGTCTGACTTTTGTTACCAAGACGGCAGCGGCACAACACATTGGTCATCCATGCTGGATGACATAAGAGCTCTCAGGTCTACGCTCGATCCGTTCGACGACGATGACAGAGATGATGTATATGCGAGTGCTCCTCAGGCAGGAGTTGACATGGGACTGCGTGTCATGTTCGGCGCCAGTCTTCAGAAAGCGGTCAGCATCGAACAAATACTGAACACCCACCTACCATCAAGAAGGACGGCCGACCGCCTGGTATCTACCTATTTCCGAGTTCGCGCGTACGTTACGCCATACATACATTCGGTGCAGTTTCAGAGGCAGTACGAGACATTTTGGAGCGACCCTAGCGCGGCATCGCCGCTATGGATATCGATCCTCTTTTCAATACTGTTCATTGCTACCAACGTTTCCAGAACGTGTAAAGAAACCGAGATATCAGGTAATGGGCTTACAGTCGCTGCTGCTCAGTGTCTCGCTCTGGGCGAGTATTTCCGACCCAAGGCCTTCTGCTTCGAGGCACTCCTGCTTTACATACATTCACATTTCATTACCCGCCTGGAGATCTGTCCAGATATGGCTGGTCTTCTCAGTATGCTTGCCAATATTGCCACCATCTCAGGACATCATCGAGAGAGTAGCGCTCTAAGGGTCACTCCCTTCGAAGGAGAGATGCGGCGTAGAGCGTGGAGTACGTTTATGCAGGTTGATCTTCTAGTGTCGTTCCACCTTGGCGTTCCGTCGAGAGTCAACTTAGCAGTCACCGATACACGGGCCCCAAGCAATCTTCTCGACTCCGACTTCGATGAACACAGCGCTGGACTGCCCCCCTCGCGACCGGATACTGAGCTAACTGGTGTGTCGTTTTCCATTCTCAAGCACAAATTCATGACGATATTTGATAAGATTCTTCAACATGCACTGTCGAATAACTCAAAGGCGGCAGAAGACGTTGACATCGACTCTTTGGATGCCGAACTCAAGGACTTATACGAAAACCTTCCGGATGTATATCGATCTCGCCCAATGGAAAGGTGTGTCGTCGACCCCCCTCAGCTTATTGTCGCTCGGCTTTGTATCACCTTTGTATACCACAAAAGCCTATGTTTTCTTCATCGCCCACATGTTGCCCAAAAACGAGATAAGAGCATCCAGCAATGCTATCAGGCATCATATACCCTGATAACTTACCTTCTGGAGGCTTACGAGGAGTGTGGGCCTGGAGGTCAGCTGGAATCTGAGGAGTGGTTCGTGAAGAGTATCACTTGGCATGATCTCTTACTGGGCACGACGACACTGTGTCTTGTGGCCCACACACTACACCAATCCACGGAAAGCCATAATGTGGACCAAACGACTGTACAGGCTCTCTTGGAAAAGGCCAGAACAGTCATTCAAAATGAGAAATCGGAAGACGCAGCAAGGTCACGATCCAGGGTTTTATCAGTGGTGGGAGAGACAATTTCTCATTTAGGGACGCAACAAAGCGGCGAAGGCATGCAGAGGATGGTCGATATGCCGGCATTACCACCCAGCAGCCCGATACAAGAATTGCCAGACATAAATCGGGACATGGGCTGGAAGCCTGGGGAGGGTGAGCAGGTCCTCTACGAAACTGATTGGGATTATCTCAACGAGCTGTTTGGTACCTCTCATCACGATATGTTCACAACGTCTGAAATGCAAGGATTGTAAACATAGTCTGATACAGGCATAGAAACTAACTCGCCGCATGATATAGCTCTACGTGCTTTACAAGCCGAGTTTCTACGAGCTACCTTGTGGTGAGGATTAAATTCTACCAAGCCTGAATGCCTTGCTTTGAAACGACTTTGCCAACGTCTCCATCCCTCGCCCCCTCCAAAACATCCTTTACAACCGCAGCTCCAATTGCAGGATCAATTGCACCTTGTGTTTTGTTCTGCTCATGACCAACACCGAGACCAGTTGCCAGGTATCCAGGGCTAATGGCCCATACCTTGACACCGTCCTGACCAAGAAGCCGATACCATTCTCTAATGTCGAGTTAGCTCTGTTCTCTTGCACTAGCCTGATTCTAAATACCTCATCATCATGTTCATTGCAGTCTTACTGCTTCGGTATGCGGGCAGATGGAAGTTATTCAAGGTCTTTGGCCAGCCTTTACTGGCCTGCTTGTTGGCTGGAAAGTCGGGATTTTCGGTCCCTGCAAGAGAGGATGTACCGCTGGCGATAAACATGAGACGGGGATCATCGGACTCAAGAAGCAATGGAGCAAATGTCCAAGTCAAGACGTGTGTTCCGGTGACGTTGACATCATAGGTCTTGTTCCACATATCTCTTGCTGTCATCTTGCCGGCAGTCGCTTGTTGATCAAGCTGAGCACCTTTAATTCATCGGCTGGTCAGTATTGCCGAAAACATGGATGGATTTGACCTACCTGCGTTGTTGATAAGTGCATCAAGTTTTCCATACTTGGCCTTGACATATTCAAATGTAGAGGCAATGGATGTATCATCCTCAATGTCAACTTGGATTGCATGGAGATGGCTGGCGGGAAACTCGTTCTTGAGGTCCTTGACGGCTTGCTCAGCCTTTTCGATGGACCTCCCTCCGACCAAGACCTCATACCCTTTATCGGAACCGCAAATGGCCTTGACAATCTGGAAACCGAGACCGGTGTTGGCACCTGTCACAAGCACGACCTTTTGTCCGTCCATCTTGCTGGAGTTCTTGTATTGCAGGATTGGATATTAGGCTGAAAATGATATAAATGGAAGAAGAATTGATATAGATTGAGAGCTTAGTGATTTCCCAGTCTCGTATCGTCTTGTGCCAGATACTTATAATTGAGTATGAGGATAGGCTGGGAGAAAGGAGCGTCCTGCTGTCTGTCTCTAGTATGGAAACATTTGTTGTTACTCGCTGGGCTTCATTTTCCCCACAACTTCTCGGCCGGTAATCCCGTTCGCAATGCCTGGAGATAATTGTTATCTCGGCCGACAATCTCCGCTACAGCTAAGTCCGATCTACGAAACTCAATTTTAAATTAATCATTAACTTAAAATATCAATCTGATGACTTGTATTAGTAACCTACTTTCGTTTTTTAGTACTATGCACAATATTAACCTAGCATACTCTTGGACGTGAACCTTCATTAGCAGCAGGTTCATATCGGTGGTCATTTAATTGTGTTGATTTGAACTGTACAACTTGATAACTGATCTTTAAGAAACTCAAATATTGACCTAGCTGTTTGGAGTGTTTACCTGCTTCGACTGCACTTCTCCGCTTGCATAATCATGGTCTTTCATTTCGTTTAAACACATGTCTCAGTGTTTGTTCAGAAGTATTAGGTTTTTCGAGACGTCGGAACCCATTACCTTTCTAGGCCAGGCAACCGATTGACCCACAAAGAACCGAGGTGTATATGCTAAGTGGAACTTCAAGACAGAAGCTTACTACGTCTTGTACTAATGTTGAGGACAATTACCTGATTGTTGGGGCAGGAAGGAATGAGCAAAGCGAAAGGTTTTATAAGGGACTGCAAGATAAGTTTATTTTGTTTCTTCTCTTCTGTCTGCTACTAGATTTTTTTGACTTTCTATACATAACACGAAAATGATAGCTCAGGCAACAGCGTGGGTCACCAACGCCGGTAATCATGTCCCCCTGGTGGTCGTGTTACTGGCCATCTGTTATTTCGTACGGGTACAAACCCTCCGATACCGTCGTAAAACACAGATCGAGGCCCTATTTGTTGGTGAAAAAAGACCTTTGTCAAGCATGACTACAAAAGAAGCCCACGATATTGTTGCCCAACTACAACTGCTGGAGTTTCCATACGCGTTCGAAAAAGCTCGTAAGATAGCTTTGCTCAAGGTTAGAAAGAGGTGTTTTGCAGCTAGAAAGGGGTGTCTTTGAGACTAACAGTGGAACAGGCTGGCGGCATACCAACTATGTCTAAGCTATTTGCCGTGACAGGCCAGAACAACAAAAGAAACGCAGGGAAGCGAGCCATCGATACCCAAATTCTTCTCCGCGAAGCCCAGTCTCAAGCTCGAGACTCCGATCGATATGCCACCGCCGTTGCACGAATGAACTATTTGTACGGAACCTATCTCTTAAGTCTGGAGGCGTCGAAGTAGTGGAAGTTACTAAAACAAACGATCAGGCATGCTCGATATCGTCGCGCCAATAAGATCACAGATCCGGATCTGTTACACACTCTTGGTGATGGCCTTGGGGAGATATTCAAGGTCATTCAAAGAGAGGAATGGAGACAATTGACCGATGTAGAAAAATGTGCTCTTGGAGTATTTCACAAGAATCTCGGAGACGACATGGAAATTCCATTTGATCCTCTTCCCAGTAGCAAGGAAGGCTGGAACAGTGGGCTTGACTTCGCCGAGGAGTTGGACGCCTGGACAATTGAATATGAGCAGGAGGTGGCTCGACCAACAGCCACGAATGACCAATACGTTCGGGTTTATGTTGATTCGGCTGTTTCCAAGATGCCGAAATTTGTGGGAGTCACTATCCGAAAGGTTTTAGCTGAGAGCTTGGACGAAAATATGCGCGCGAGTCTGTGGTGAGTTATTCTTTCGAGGAATAAATACTCTCAAATGTACGTACAAAAGCTAACGTTGAATCTTGCTACCAGCCTCGAGTCCCCTGGACTTTTTGTCAATGGACTAATTAAACTTATCCGGATTTTACGTATCACATACCTGCGATACATGGCCCTTCCACGATCCGAACCTGTTAAACTTGTCGCCGAAAAGCCGAACCCAGGCACTACTCATTTCAATTTTGAACAACTTAGCTTTCAGCCTTGGTATGTAAAGCCGAGCTTCTGGGCATCGTGGGGACCTGCTGCTATACTGTTGAGGGCTTTGGGTGGTAGGGTCCCGAGTTGGTCCAAGGAAAGGTATCAACCGCAAGGATACGATTTGATGACCATCGGTCCTGATCCTCAGAAGGGGAAGGGAGTAGAAGAAATGGTAACAGCAGTCGGTGTTATCAAGGCAAGAGGAGTGTCAACATGCCCTTTCTCTCAAGGTCTGGGCTCTTAAATGGCCCGGTAGTGATCCAGATTCACGATGACAGCAACAAGTCTAAATCTACTCCTATAACCTTCACAAAACAAATTATACTTCGTAAATGTTCTTACGGTTTTGTAAAAATTTGCTCGCGTTTTGTGTTCTTACCGTGCCTAGGATAATGCTGAGTGTACTGTATCAGATGGCTAACATGTCCTGTGTGTCTATTCTTCTATAGCACTCACGCGCGACTGCCATGGGTGTAAATAAGTGGTCATATCTCTCATGCTTTGACTATCAACGGGGCATTCACCAGGAACAGGGTGAGATTGAGAGTTAATGTGCGGCTGTGGGTCAGAGAACCATTGGTTCGAATACTTCTCTGTATATTGGTGAGTACTAATTTGATTTATTCCAAGCCAGGGAGACTGGCGAAACCTCACGGGTGGACAATGCGGAGTGTTGCTAATCTCTGTGCTAGCGATGAAACATCGGTTGCATGACAACTTCTCATTCCTCCTTCGCTAACAAGAGACTACAAGGATCAAGGCTGGCTTCACGTGCGCCTCGGCTCACGACAAATGCAGGCATTGGACAATGTAGGTTTGCTGACCCTGCTTCTGTTGTGGAGGGTTTACGCAACTCTCAATCATTCTGTTGGGACGTCATATCTTTATACTCGGACCGACAGTAATCCATGAAATTTGATACGGGTCGGTGGTTTTTCTGGCGACCCACATAGTCCCGAAGGCCGAGGCACATTACCCTAAACTGAAAGCATCATGTCAATGGCATAGAACGTGGGTCTTGGCGATGTAAGAACCCGTCTATGTTGTTCTTGTGCCTAGATTGCTTATTCCGAGCTGTGGAAGCTTTGCTCGAATCCGACATGCATCAACACATCCATTCCATTGAACGCTAGTCTAGGAATTATCTGCGGAAAAGTCGTCAGGCACGGGACCAGCGAATGGCGCCCAGAGGGCTGATAACATCCCAGTCGATGCAAAACCGAAGTCCTCGGAGCTATCAAGCTACTGCGTGGTCTCGATCCCCCGCGTTTCTGGTGAAACCGCCGGCCCCGGTGAGATGACCTCAGCTTCTCGAAGGCTTTTCTCGACCATGGTCCTGGCGTGGTTGAATAACTTGTACGCAGCGTCGGCAGAGATATAGGATTTGCGCATCTCCTGTAGAGCCAAGAGACAGACGGCTAGGTTGTGCTTTGCCAGTTGGGTAGATGATGATTTGGACGACATCCTCTCGAACAGAAGGACTTGGATTGGAGGCCCAATTGTGAGGACGCTAATAAACTGTCAATTTAATAGTTATGACCGGTTTCAATGTACGTACGTAACCGTCTGGGCAAACTTCATCAAATCCTCAGCCATCATAGAATTGACGGCCTGTGTTGCGTGAGAAGCTGCAGTCCGGACTTTGGTCTTTACAAATGTATTCCAGGAATCCTGCTCACTTGCTGGGACTTCATATGGTGTTTCAAAGAGGAACGGTCGGTAAAGAGTTATGATTGCCGCCCTATAACTATTTAGTCACTGAATATCCTCTGACCCCCCGGGACTTACTGAGTATGAAGCCGAAACTGATATAAGTGGGATGCTAATACGGGGCTTTGGTCGTTGTGGTCTTCGGGAAAACCGTTAGCACGAATTTGCTCTTCGTCTCTTTTAATGGCCGCTCTCGAGGGCCTTGCACTCTTCATGCTATAGTTGGTCGATAATATCTCTCCCATGATGCGTGTCACTTCAGTCAGCTTAAGCCACATTCTGAGCAGTCTGCCAAGCTGCTCAGGTAGGTAGTGTAGATACTCTGGAGAGCAGTGGAGGCTTGTATCGAAAAGCCCAGGCATCGAAGTTGAGCAGTGATCCAGAGATATCCGCATTGGGCGGCCTTGGCCCATTGACAGCCATACCTCGCGGTAGTATATGCACCACCAGACACGGCGCCATAGAGGTTGGAAGCCATCACGCACTGGAGGTGCTAGCATGTGAAGGCCGATGGTGTGGGAGAGGCTGATGGCAACCCCATTCCAATGCCAAGGACCCAGGCGATCCTCAGCATCGGCATAAAAATGGCCCATGAGAAACACAGATTGAATCAGGGTAATTTTGTTCTTCTCGTAATCTGCATCATATAATGTCTGCGTAATCTGTCAGCAAACTCGATTGGTAGTGAGATGATGTGTACTCCGAGGTTCAAAGTACCTTGGCTCGTTGGAAAGCTTTGTGCTTGAAAGCAAGCTGAGAGTCGTAAAAGTTTCCAGCAAACACACTGTCGTCAATAAACTATACCCGTCAGCACGCACGCCTGCTATTTGTGCAGTGGAACATACACTTGCAGCACACATGAATATGTTCCATAGTAGCAATAAACTGAGGTGACCTTTGCTGTACTTGTTAAAAAAGTCCTCGGGATCCAAGACTGGCTCAAAGGGATGGACATAATGGAAATATGCTTTGATCAGAGCTTCTCTAAGCGGGTGGAGTGGTAAGGAAAAGCATCCCTTGAACCGAAGGTACTCTATCTCCTCTGGCGCAAGAGATTCCAGTGAGGGCATGGCAACAAAAGCATGATTGCTACTGTTTGATCTTCCAGGCTTGCAGACGTCTATGACGAAAGCCGGGCCTCTCTCGTCACCTGCTTCTGTTATGATCGAAGATTGCGAGGATCTAAGACGGGTCATTTACCTGGGTAGAACGGCACTCGGTTGCCATCGCTCTCCCGCTCTTCCAGAATTTCGGCCCATGCTGATGTGGCGTTGGCAATTGGCGATGGATCTATTGTATCAAGGCCGTCGGGATCTCTGGATTCAACAAGGTCTGCATCCAAAGCTACATCAGCTTCGTAACTCTCTGCGCTGCTGTCAACGGAAATGATTTCTCCAGTAGCTGCAGCAGATGAAGGCGTGTTGAGCTCTTGTGAGTGACCAGTCATGTCAGGAAGCGAGTTCCAAGGAAGTGGGTCACAGGTATCTGCTTCAATGACGGCATCTTGGTGAGGAATCACGCTTTGCGAAGTACTGAGTGGTGGAACTGAAAGGCTCTGTGCTGCAGGTACCGGGCTGTCTTGCGTCACCGAACCAGACACTGTAGGCAGGATATCCAAATTACTGTATTCATTAGTTATCTGAATCATCTCCTGGTGAGAGGCAGTCTTGCCGTCGCCGCTTCCGTTTCTGTATCTCGCAAGGGATTTTGTCCAGAGCGCAGTTCGCGCACGGGGGACCAGATAAGGTGACGGTACACCTGACCTTACGAGCATGGCAAGCCTTGCAGGCTACATGGGCCCGGTTGTATGGCCTGTCAGTCATTAGCAGCAATGCGATTCTCACAAGCTTAAGTCCTTGGGAGATGAAGGATGATAGTGGAGGTGTACGAGGCAATTGCCTCTGAATCTGTTGTTGGGGTTCCTCGGTCAAGTGATCCACATCGGCCTCGGCAACTTGTGGGGCCGAATAAGTGGCTTCGGCAGATTGTACCTTGTAGCGAATCTACTTGTTAGCAGTGATTGAGATTTCGGTTGCTGTTGTAATAAAGATCATACAAGAACTCTCCTTCATCCAAGATCTCTTCAGATAATCGCAGGACTACAAATTCCACTGTGACCATGTCGTCAACAATTGCTACTCCGGCATCCTATTCCTCACTGCCTTTCAAAGACATTACCGTTTCTCACGTACCAGCGGATTCGCCAACAGCTACAAAGGTCCTTGTTGTAGCTTTCAATCGTCCGGAAAACCACAATGCAGTGACTGAAAATCTCCTCACTGAGCTTGAAACAGCCTATCAACTTGTCGACCAAGATGAACGAGTTCGAGCTATCGTCCTGACCGGCACAGGTAAGGCTTTCTGTGCCGGAGCCGATCTGAAGGTTGGATTTACTCCGCTGGTGGCTCATAAAGAAAATGAAGAGTCGATCTCCAATTATAGAGACCAGTGCGTAATTGCACGACAGACTAGCCTAACCATGTGCTAACATATACTCAGGGGCGGACAAGTCGCTCTAGCCATAGCTGATTGCACCAAACCCACCATTGTCGCTATCAACGGACCTGCAGCAGGCTTTGGACTTACTGTCACCTTTCCCGCCGCTATTCGTGTGGCTTGGTCAGGGGCTAAAGTTGCTCTACCTTTCGCACGCCTGGGCCTTACCCTTGAGTCTTGCAGTGCGTTTTTTCTTCCTCGACTGATTGGTCTAGCGAAGGCGACGCATATATCTACTACTGGTGCAACATATTTAGCCTCAGACCCGCTTGTCAGCTCACTATTTTCGAAGCTTCTTCCAACTCCAAAAGAGACTGTGGACTACGCCGTAGAGCTTGCGCAAGAGATTGCAGACAATACCTCGCTGACCAGCACCAAGCTGATGAGGGATATGTTGCTACGCGGTCCTGATACTCCCGAAGAAATACATGTTTTGGATTCCAAGGTGTTTTTATCTGTTGTTGGGTCGAAAGATAATTTGGCTGGCATCAAGAATGCCAGAAAGAATAAAAAGCCAGAGTTCAATGGGGACTTTGATCGAGAGTCTGTACCTTTCTGGCCTTGGTGGAAGCCCAGAAACGGCGGTCTTTCAAATGCGAAACTCTGAGATCTTCAGGCCTAACGACGGCAATTTATGGTTCGATAAAGAGGGTACACATTTGCTCCAACAATTGGTTGTAGTCGAACGAGCCGGGAAGTAAGAAGCAAAGAGTCTATCGTTTACAGTGAAAAACGGCTTCTATAGTTCCCAACTGTAAACAAGCAGGGCGAGCCATTTATCAACAGTTTCATCGGCTCAAGACCTTGATGATTTACTGCAACTAGGGCTTAGTCGCCAGGTGTTTATGGACCCTGTAATTGAAGTCATTTCCAGAGTCTGCTCGGCAGGTGCAAGCAAGCGAGCCGAAGAGCAATAAATTGAAGGCATGATATTTCCGATATGACATCACGTAGAGAGAGGCGCAAGGTACAATAATGGAAAGCTAATCAGGCTCGTTGCTACAAGCTTCGTGAATAAAGAACAAGTGTTCAGTCCTGGAGTCTTTCCTGAGAAGAGGCTTTACAGCCTCACTCTCGACCAACTGAGACAAGCAGCAATCAAGGTCCAATAAGAACAGCCAAAGTGTCAGATTATGTCATTGAACCCTGCAAATCTCTACCTACCTAGGTCAAAGTCAGCCTTCGTGGCGGTTCAACCTCCAACCAGAGCTTGCGTTTCAAGACCCTTGTTGAATATTGAGGCCCACCGCGGCGCACATAGAAAAGACCGACGGCAAGTGAAAAGAAGATGATTACTAAGCACCTGCATTCAGCACATCTTTGTTAAATATGATGCCGATAGCCCGTGACATACAGAATGGCAGATGTCGGATCCCGTGAGATAGGCTATCACCTGCACCACCGACGGCTTCGCTAGATACGTCAGGACAAACTTGTCAGAAAGGTTCTCCTAAACTGTTCAACATTCTTTCATCATCCCAGGCAGCGCGGGCAGGTCAACTGCCTCCGTCACCGCCACCATCAGAGCAGACGTTTTTTCTGGTTGGCTCCGCATAGATCGTACCGCACATGGCCTCGCATACACATGTTACTTGGTCGTAAAGGTGTATGGAGAAGTTATGCAATTTAGCGTATTATTCATAGACATAGCAATATAGTAACCGACAGCATGAAATGGGAGAGAGCTCGCGATGTCACTGCCTATCCACCATGCCCGCGAAGTCTCCAAGTAGGGAGGGAAGTCCTCGAGGACGGGCTCCACACAGCTAGACTATAATAACAATAGGGATCCCCCATCTAGTTTATGCGCTTCTTCTTTCTCACCCGTGATGTCAGTGACTATTCCGTAACAGGTTAGTTCTTCCGATGTTGACCTATCCTGATTAAAGCCTTTTCTTCTTTTTTCATTTACGAAAATTGAGTCTTTTAAAATGGCATTTCGGGAAGATAGATCGATCAGATGCCAGAGTAGCATGACTGCTGGTGCCGGTGAGATTTACAACAAGAATTAGCCTTTCCCGAAGCAAGCACATGCCTTCAACTCTTCTATGCTCGGCGCCATGAAAAGTCGTTCATACCCAACCGGCTGGCGCATTTAGTCTAGGCATCAGCGTGAGGTTCCATTTGCTGTAAGTCTGGGCGTCAACTGGATAGGTTCAGACGCTTCGGGTCGCTCGCAGATTCTGGATTTTCTCAGCTACGTCGGATGGTCTGGTCCTAGTAAAAGTAAACTATGCAAATCATCAACAAGGTTCCTACAGGTAAGCCATAGCCTCTGCGAGATTTTCCAAGTGCCAGATTGGTGCTTTTAGAGTTAGGCAGCAACATTCGATGGGGGCTCGGCTTGTATTCAAGTGTAGATCATCCTACAAATTTAGTGGGGTAGAGTAGTAGTAACTTACACGGGCTTTTAAATCTTCGTTTTAGCAAAGGTACCTAACTATTTAGACGTTACAGTTTAGACACTACAAAAACTTAGATAAATTAAAACTCAAGCTAGTCAAAAACTACTATGTCTTGATTCTAGTTGTATTAGTCTGTTTTGTAATTGAAGGAATATGTACGAGGGGTAGCGTAGACTTAGTAAAAAGTCTAAACTACAGATAATCCTTGCGCGGAATTTGCAATTGCCGATGGTACGTCTTTTACAAGACATGTACATCATTTTAGGTACAGTTGGAAGCTGGAGCGCTTCTATAAGAGAACAGTTAATCGCACTTCGAGCTACATTACTTATTACTCCAGCAGACACTTCACATCATCTCACTATTCTCTTACCAACACTTATCGCAAAGTCCCACCTCTGTCGCTATGAAGCTCGAAAACATCGTCGCTGTTTCTGCGCTTGTGTCAATGGCACAAGCTGCACCTACTGAAGTCGAAGGCGCCCAGTTGCGCACTGTAAGTCTTCCCACCCAAATCATCGGAGAGCTCATCTAATCCCTGACTTGCAGCGTGACGTCAATACTTGCAGGGCACCCGGCCAGCATAAGTGCGCAGTCATCGTTTGGGCCAGTCTTGCAACACTTGGCATCCCCGGAAGTACTGTCGGCGGTTCTGGAGTCAACGTTGTCGATGGCAACTGTGGCACTATCATTGCTGCCGGCAAGCTCAAACGCGACAGTCCTGGCTTCAGTGCTGACTTTACGACTACCTACGGTCCTCACTTGTACTTTGGCGCAAACAGTATCGGTCTTCGAAACATCGGCGGTGTTAGGTATCAGTACAATGGCAAGAATTACAAGCAGGAGAATTGCTTCAGCACTGCGGGTACAAGCGGAACTATGGCCGTTGATGCTATTCAGTGTAACTTTGACTGTTAAGTCAATTGTAGTGGTTCGGAATAGGCAGTGGCTCTACTGTTAGTACTAGCCTATTGGTATACGATCAATCTAGGGAAAGCCAGACATCTTGAGTCTTGAACCTTGTGATGAAACAAAGACTTAGTGAACTTGGCAGACATGTCGTTGGCGAGTCAGAACAAAGTACATTGTGGTCAGCTTGGAGACAATGGATCTGGAATTGGAAGGAGGTTTTTTAGCGTGCCAAGTTTGTGTCATCTTGCCAAGTCCTGATTACCTTAGTGTGTTATGCTCCGTCCAAGCTTACAAGTGATTTCTAGCCTGTCCCATGCCCCGGAGACAGTGAGAGTAGATAAATGTTAATGATTACTACACGCTTTTTGCAAGCAGGATGAGACAAACAGGCAATTATCTTTTCCATTACCTGGTACATGGATAAGATTGAATAACCAGGGAGCTGCTTCCTTGCCCCTGCTGTAGGGATACTTGAGGATTCGGTAATCAGGATTGTACAACAGGTTAGAAGGAAATCGCGAATAGCATGGGTCGAAAGGTCCCATTTATTACTGCTTTGATTATTTACCACATGGCCTGTGGGTTTCCATCGGAGAAAATTCCTAATTGAAACGATAACCTCTACCACCTTCCCTATTCGAGTAGGTATTCATGCAAGGTAACAGGCACTACAATCGGATGACACAAATACACCATCAGAGATAGTAAGCACTCGCTAGTATGATTAATCTCTCATCCGACTGTGGCGCCAAGTCGAAACAGCTGCCTACTACTTTTGGTGCTTATCTACATTAGTTGAAACATAGAGTTAGCGGGCCATACCTTGGACATACTCTCTATGTGGAAGGTCGCATAACACGAGCATAATCTAGGTACATCCCATGACCTTCTTTTCACAAACTGGATTGGTCAATGGATCGATCTCAACCGTTTGAGATCTTTATCATCCGTGGTGGCCGTATCTAGGTCGCGAATTCGGTATCGACATGGTTGCAATTGAGCGCCAAGGCTGCACGAAGTACATCCATGATGCAACCACTATCACCCCCGACGTTCGAATGAGGGATAGACAATAAGATCTTGGATATTATATGAACAGCTTCGATCCCAGATGTTACTGACCGGGGAAGGATCCTCAGTCCCCACAAGTTTGTTCCGATCTTCCTCGCAGCATAGGTCCTTCCCATGGCATCGACTTCTGAAAATAGAGGGCCAGAGCTCATGGCTGTTATGGTTGCCTTCTTTACCACATCTTTTGTTTCTTGTTTATTGCGGCTTTATGTGAGAGGTTTTATAGTCCGTGCATTGAAATTAGACGACTGGTTCATGACCCTCGCCATGGTACGTTTACCTGTCAATTATGACCACGATCCCAGCAGGGTATGAACCTTTATTGACTTTATTCTAGACTACCTTTACTCTTTACTCTGCTTTCTCGATTTATGGTATCACCCAGGGCACCGGACAACGCCATCACAATCTGGAGACAGCACAGATCACTAGAGCTATGATGGTACAATGTTCCGATCCGAAAGAGAAATATCGTATCCCTAACGCTTGTTTCTGTTTAGTGCTTCTGGTTCGGCTATATCTGGTACAGCCTAACTATGGTGGCCTGCAAGTTGTCAATTGGCCTTTTCCTGCTGCAGGTAGTGACTCGCCAGCTACACAGGTGGATAATCTATATCACGATGGTCTGCTCTACTATCTCTGGAGCCCTTTTCTTCTTCATTTCTATATTCCAATGCCAACCTATATCCTTTGCCTGGGATAAATACCAGCCAGGGAAATGCATCGACCTGAACGTTGCTATCTCCCTTACGATTACGTATAGCATCACGGCTGTTATCACCGATCTCATCTTCGCAGTACTGCCAGGGTTTATTATCTGGAGGTTGCAGCTTAAGAAGAAGACCAAATATTTCCTAATCCCGCTGCTCGCTATGGGCTGTCTGTAAGTGGAATATCTCGCCTGACTTGCACTCCTTACTATTGTACTAATAATGAGTATAGTGCGAGTGTTGCTGTTATCGCTCGATTCCCATATTTGGCGTTGTTTAAAAAACCCGACTTCCTTTGTACGTCAATTTCAAGGCCCCGTTTCTTAAAATGAACCGGACGCACTTTACTGACTTGTTATTGTTAGGGAATACTGTCGATGTTGGAATCTGGTCAGCGATCGAGCAAGGCTTAGCAATAACTGCAACAAGCCTAGCGACCTTACGACCGTTATTCAAGCTAGCAGGATTTCGCCTTGGCCTTACTAGCAAGCCTTCATTCAACCCATCTAGCTATAGATCAACAACACTTACTGCCAGGCAAGGGCAGGGGCAAGGCGGTCCATCGAGTCGCGACACGTATAGACTTCCGTCTATCAGTCGTCCGCCAGTAGCTCTAGATAGCTCACAGATTGGGGTGAGGCCAGGATCACTGGAAGACGGGCAGATTATAATTCAAACGAACACAAGATGGTCCATCTCGTCTTCGCATCGAATAAAGAGCGAAAGTAAGGAAGAACTACATCGGGCAGAGCGGTACAATTCCCGATGGTGATTCCATCAGATTATTCTAGAGTATCTGAAAGATAATTATGGATGTCACTTCTCATCACGACATTATGATAGGCAATTGACTTGTGGAAAAGTTGCAAATCACGTTCTCTGCCTCAGCAGTCCTATTATCGCCCTTCGAAGGTACAGTATACACACACGATTCAGTCACGGGTTGGCTTTCGCTGCAACAAGGCATTCCGCTATTTCGTGGTAAGCCTTTCGGCCAATCTACAGCGATGGACTCAGCTTGTATTTTCGCTTTAGCGCACTTGCTCCAATCAAGGGCGAGGCGAGCCAAGTCGTTGTATTATTTTCAGCTGTAATCATTTCAACTTGCTCTAGTTGAATACAAGCACGCCATCGTCGTTGGTAATGCGGTCGTCCAGATTAATCCCTTGTCGCTCCCTGTATCCACCATCGCGCATGGGCAGCTCTGCTGTGAGAAGAGTTCCCTCAAGTCTAGCATCCTGAGCCGAGTGCGACCAGTCTGTCATTGAAACACATTAGTCAATGGCACCATGTAAACAGAAGGCGTTGAAACGTACCTGCACCATCCCACATGAACCAACCGTCCTGGTTTCCGATAAATTGATCGAGGTCGATCTCAGATTCGCAGGGCTCGCCTTCCCTGTTTCTGACTACAGCCTTGAGGATGTGTCCATCATGGAGGTGGTAGCTTTCAGCAGAAGCAGAGAAGGACATTATTAAGGTCTATTTGGGTGAAGAGGAGTCGATAATGTTGAAGATTGTGTTGAAACGATAAGTTGTGACTGTCCTTGGCGGTAAGGAAATACGCATTATATACGCGATTACAATTGGCGACGTTCTAGGACTTTCCACTGAGCTAAGGTAGTTAAGTGGTTCCATTATCGATAAAAACATCTTACCGCAATTTGGGGCCAATTGCAATACGCCACGCTCTAGGAGTGTCTCCATAGACGTTGATGGTCCCTGCGTCTCACATTGCAACAAGCCGTTTAACAGCCGCAGTACCCGGTATATCGATATTCAGAACATAATTATATCCAAAGTCTATCTGTATTGAAGCAATAACTAAACATATCGACATGGACGCTCCTTGATGTTGAGTCAAGCTGTCCTACTTTTCTCCCACGCAGCGACCCCAAGGAGAATACGAAGAGTAATACAAAATTCCCAAGGACTCACTCCACAAAGCCATCCTCACGTAGCTGCGCAATTTTGTTGTCGGATAGCGCAGGCTTTCCCTTGGCCTTGAGCTGTTTTTTTGAGCTCCTCCTCCGTAACCCGGAGGACTCCTGCACCAAGACTGTGATACGTACCATCTGGGAGCTCAATGAATGACTCGACCTCTGGACCTCCAATTTCCTCACACTCTTTGGCTTCCCATTTCGTTCCAGTGATATCCACGCCAACAGGAGGGCCACCAAAGCGGGCACCGACCGCCTGCTCCTCCGGGCCCAATTGCAGGAATGCTCGTTGAGCCGCCTCTGGATCCCTCCTGGGACTTTCCTCAGTCGCTTTGTTCTCTTTGCTAGCCATTTGGGTACGACTAGGTTTGTAACCGACTCAACCGGTAATAAATTCGACCTTTGAAGAGAAGAAGTGCTCCTCCAGAGACTTCAAAGAATAGACACTATTACCACGGATTGCGCGACCTTGTCTTTGTCGGTATGCCGTCCACTATTTATCGTACCAACGACCTAGATGCTACGAACGTAGACAATGGGCCTAGCACTTCTCGGTTTCTGAGACACGGAAAGCTTGATATCTTCCTGTCCAGTTAAAGTCGTAGTAATGACCCGTACGACTTGATGATTGACCTTCAAAAATCTCAAGTAGAAGCCGCAGTAAGGTTTGCCCCTAAGGCAGGTTCAACAAGAAAGAAGGCAATGAAGAGTTTGATCTGGAAGAGTAGAGTCGTAGTGGCTGCGTGCTATAAATAAGTGCGAAAGCAGCTGGGGGCATGACTTAATCTCGGTAGAATCGTGACGTAATGAGATGATGTACGGATGGATGGGTGGTCTGAGGTATCTTTGATGGTGTGCATCTGGTTTAAGGTAACCTTGTCCTGTGTCCTAACACCCTCTTGTTTAAGTAATCGAAGCTGCACAGTTAAATCCAACAAAGACTTTCAATAATTACTATCGCCTCTGGTAGATTACCGATTCAAGATGCTCTCAGAGTCTGAAGCCTTTGGCTTTTTTCTTTCTCCTTCAACTATGTCCATCTTTCTGTGCCACATGCTTTTAGCCTGTACGCCTACTGATCTAGCCCCATCATATGGATCGACCACTATACTATCAAAGCCCATCAGTGACTGCTCTACTACAGGGGCTGTAAATATCACAGTTGCTCTGGATCCTGCTGCATTCCGATCCCGTGAACAGTAGCTACCCACAGCCCAGTCTAGACTTTACAAACGTTCCTCCAGCTGACCGGGGTGGATTGCTTTTGTCTTTCTTTCACTAGACAATCAACAAGCCTGGGTTAAGCTACCCATGTATTTTTCCGGGATTTAACATCGTGAGATTCCATTTGCGTATCTGAATTAGTCACATTGTCACATGTTGAGACCGAAAAGAAATAGGCATTTTCATACGCGACTACATGTTTGCCATCAATCCATGCCATGTCACCAAGGTTCTAGAAGCAGGACCAACAAATGACGCATATCCAATTAACTAAGCTATTAACAGGCACTGCCATACGCCCTTCTATATGTCTCTCGTTTACAATCCTCTTATGTAGGGCTCAAAGGGATTTTAAAGCTAAAACACTGCCGTACCTAGTAAATTAGCAGGTTATAAGAAGTAGACACTATCTGTGATAATTGGATTGCTTAATATCTAAGTTGAGGCTACTCTGCATTGAATCATTTAACACTATAGTTACTGCAAAAGCTTATCCAGGGTTCTAGTTCCACGAAGACCTACGTATCCACCTAATGATCCGAGATGTGCCGGACATCCGGAGTAATAAGGGTCTCCGTGTCAAAGAACGAGCGGTTGTTCCGAATAAAGTCTGGTGGTTCTGATAAAGTGTGTTGGTTCTGACAACATCGCGCGATTGTGACCTTGTGTCAATTAACCGAAGCCCAAAAAGTTCTACTTCGACCGGATAAACGGCACATTTGCCTTCGAAGACCCTCGTAGTAATTTCACAACAACCAACATTTGTTTCTCTTCAACATCGTGAGATTTCAATCAACCTAGAGCAGACAGCTATAAAACAAGAAGCAATTCTTCCGAAAGTCGATATTATTTCTCATCGCAATGACTTCCACTGTTCAAGCCGATACAGCTTTCCTCGACAGCTTCATCCAGGCATCATCCGGATACCTTATTCCCGTCGCTTGTTTGGCAGCCAACCTCGCTGCCTACCTCAATAAAGATGAAACCAAGCCTTATGAGATTCTTGGTCTCAACGTCCTTGCCAACCTTTTCCTCCTCTATGCCTACCTCCGAGGCGATCGAGCCGCTCCTCATGGCGGGCGCAGCGATGCCAAACGCGATGGCGCTGTATCATCTTGAAGACTTCGAGCCTCAAGACTCCGCACTTGAGAAGCGGAGGAACGTCAGGGCTAGTACCTGCCATCCGGAAATTGTGCAAGTCTAACAATTTCAAAGGTCTGTGAGAGAGTCCTGGCTGCCAGCGCGTCATGCGTTGTCGTTGGAGGTTTTATCAGGGTAAGAAATCCTTCTATCAGATAGAACTAGTATTTTAACATTCTGTCAAGAGTGCGGCTATTCAATTTAGTAAGTAAAAATCTGCTCTCCTTTTCTTTTTCCTTTTTTGCACAAACATCGCTAATACGTCAGTCAGGCTCCGTTGTTAAACATGCTTCCAACGTGCAGACTTGTTCTACTTTCACTGGATATGCTGGTCCAGACCGTGAAATCTTTTACCGATATCGTGTACGTAATAGACGATTTACTTTACTGTTAAGAAGGCACTGACAATCATAGTCTACTGGTAGGCATTGCGACACAACCGCCGAACAGGAAACTATCGCTGGCGCGATCGAGCATCACATCAAGAAACACGGGTCGAAGCTTTGCGGTACGGAATGTTTGGACCTAAGCCATGGCGGAACTTGGAACGGGTACCTTGCCATTGGGCCGGCTAAGTCATTCGATCACAATGCGTACTGTGGACCAGAGCTGAATTTTGGAAGCTGTGACTCCGGAGGCAAAGGCGACCTTAATTAAGTTCTTCGTAGGTATCAGCGCCGAACTGAAACCACATGCGATATTCCCATAAGCCCGTGATGCAGCTGCCTATGTTGTATATTCATTTTGGGCTTCAGGCCGTCTGTACCAGAGTTTACACCCAACCAAGTAGCTATGTTCATATGAGCAGCCAACGACTTTGTACGAACGAGGCTATTTACTAGGATGTCAAGTCCTTTCCAAATCTGATAGGTACCCTTATCTTACTCTCATACATTACAACCTGCCTTCTCCTAGATGCCTCTTGCCGCTGAGTAACCCTTCCGCCTATATTCCGTCGCTACAAAGCTATTTTGACATGATTTGTATATCGTTAGTAATGGTCTCAATACTAGTAGCCTTGTTAAAAGTATCGGTTAGCCTCTCGACTGTCAGTCACAATTTCGTCTATTAATTAGTCCTATAACGAACCTCACAGCTGTCTAGCTCTGGCCGCATGGAATCATCACATATCTCTTGCGGAAGAACTGCAGGGACTGACGTAGATTCCGTGGTCTGCTCCATCTCAAGTCTTGCTATTTTATCGACTCGCCTGAGCGTAGGAATTACGCCGCTCGCTCTCCTACGACGTCACCTGAGGAGCAACATAGCGGTAGCAATGAGAATCGCTTAATCTACAACTGGGAGAATGACAGCAAGACCAATCGTGGCATATTTGGATAAGCCGGAGCTTGTGTCCCGGCTGTGACTGTTGCGGTATGATGCGAAGTTTGCCGACCTTGCAGCGGTCCGATGATGTATGTCTTCGGCGTTACGTCACAGCTCCAAGAGGTCACCTTGGCGTTGTCGTCAGAAGCGGTGTGATAGATGAAGTGCATAGCGACGAGGCTCCGTAGGTGCTAGAGTAGTTATCAACCTTGCATATCACGTACGGTCGGAGTTCTACCAATTCATAATTGGTTAGTAAGGACAGAGTGAGGCAGCCGTACCCCCGCAATCTGGAGCTGAAACCTCCTCGCATGTAGCGGGTATGTAGCAGCTTGTCCCATCACAGCAACCCCATGAATTGCCGCCGCTGGGAGTGCTGCAGATAGACGGCAAAGCACAGGCGATCCCGTAGTCTTTGCCAGGCAGCAGTTAGCCTTCAGTGTCTCATTTTAATTCGTACCTGATTGCCTGGATTGTCAGAAGAGTGGCCCCACAATGGATCTGTAGTGGCCTCAAGCGCCTCCACTTGGCCGGTATCAGATTCGTCTTTGTAAGGCGGATAATCCGCCCTTCGCCGTATTTCGGTCATCTTGTGAGTGCTAACGACCTGAAGTCAGCAGGATATGTATCCTGAAGTTATTTCAGGGCCGTGAGAACATGGCAGAATGCGAAAGGTTGAGATATTCGACCTCCGATGTTTGACGGCGTTCGCTAAAGTCTCAACGATACAGTCACGTGTCATGACCGGAATCGTAGAAAGATGAGCTAAACCATCTTCAACCATTTGTTGATATTTTAGATACTGTATCTATTGAAAAGAAAGAATCATTAAAAGCGAACAGAGATGCATAAGGTTGTCCGCTACCGAGTTACACTTTGAAGCGTGGTGACTCCAGTGACTGCATAAGACTTCATCTTGCCCGCCACTAAGACCCCCGGAATGGTCAAAGTAAAGATCTTACAAACAAACAGTAAGATTTATTTAATAAAAGTAATGTAGAAAGTTTACAAACTAATAGACAGCTTCTGAGAATGAGATTGAGATACTCGCTGACCAAGCGTTAGTAAAGTTTGAAGGGAATGGATACGTAGGTCTCACTGATTTTAACATTTCTACCAATCCAATAAGTTAGTCCATAAGTCTACCGCAGTCCATCTAGCCGTTTATGTGTCGCTCGTCATGGAGCTTTACTCCATCCAGATTGACAGAACCAATGATGACATCCATGGTATTCCTTCTCTTAAAGTAATGCCACTGTTGGAGTGAATCCATTACCTCCGGTGTTCCAATGTTAAGCTGCTCTAGAACTTCCATTACCACAGCATAGAGAATGTCGTAGTTTCCATCATCAACCTTGACGGCGATGCCCATCGCCCCATGTACGTTCAGGCTCTTGGTATCAGCACACCCGCGTATACCAATAGCATAGCACCCATCCGCTCCCAGCTTCCCGACTAGCTGACCGTTATACGCTTCCATCAGCTCGGTACAAAATCTCCCTTCTCCGGCAACAAACTCCGGGCGCTGTGTCATAGCACGATACACTCGGGCGAGGTTCCTGGTCCTTGCAGAAGAAGACGACTGTGGTGTATCCGTGGCAGTGGCGAACTGAGCATACATGCGAGCCAAGTAGAAAAGGGGAAAGGCTGGGGCTGGTAGATTGCATCCATCAATACCCCATTGGACAAGCTTTCGATCGGTGCAGAGGTCTTCGACAACATGTTTAACACGGACTTGCATGGGATGAACAGGCTGCTGGTAATTTTCGACATCGGCGCCGATTGCAAGAGCACCAGCGATCATGCCGGCGTGTTTGCCGGAACAATTGTTGTATACACCTCCTGTAAAATCAAGACCTCTCTTGGACCACAGCTTGTTGACAGCCGGGGATAAGGATGGATGTCCACCACAACGGTACTGTGATTCTTCCGCGCCAACTCTAGCCAACATTGCCCTGGCCCTTTGCACATGCCTATCTTCACAATTATGTGAAGCACACATAAGGGCGAGATCGACCTGATCAAAGAGAGTGTCGCAGACTCCTGTCTCGATAATAGCAACCGCTTGTGCTGGTTTTGCTGTTGAGCGAGCAAGGGTTACTCTGTCGGGGTCGCCAACAGAAAAGATAATATTCCCTTCAGAGTCCGTGACGGCAACGTGGACGTAGTGAATATTTTCGATTATACCATTTCTGTCCGTGGTGACCCGGTTGTTTAGGGTAGCGTTCTCTTGCGACATCCTGCTTAAAGTGATGGTGGTGTTCTAACTTCGTCGACCTTTTGAATAGATCAATCAACAAACTTGATAGAGAAAGCAAGGTTAGTTCAATGCTACACGAAGGGATTTCAACAATTTATACAAACAAGATTTAGAACGCCCAGGACTAACACATTTCCCATTTGGGACAAACCCTGTGTCCGTACCCGCCGTTGATTCCTGTAGATATCGCGATTAAGCCAATCACACTCGAAACAACTTCTGTACCCATATAAAAGTCTCACTCAAGCCAACCAAAACTGGCTCTAAGTGCTCCGTATCCACCAAGCAAAAGGCTCCGTACCCGCTCGTTTTAGTACTCCGGTGAGGCTTTCTTCTTCATATCTGATCCCAAAGTCCGCTTTGAAAAAAGTCATGGGATAATCACTCAATGTTGAACAGCTCCAGCTCTCCAGGAGTGAACGGAAACGGATTGAAATCCAAATTAACGGCTGTATTGCCTCTCTCGGATCCCAAACCATCGTGCAGAGGTAGGACAAAATGATTCTTGAGACTAATTTCGGACTTGCCCTCATCCCTCAAGTCTGGTTCGTTAATATCATTTGTTTGGAACACGGGCTTGGGTGCAAGGAGGTTCCAGAACAATGTAGATTGAAAACTGATCGTTGTGCCCTTGGTTGAGCCCTGACGGTAGTTCTCCCTAGCGAGCGCCTCAAGCTTTCGTAGAGCGTCAACCTTCATTTTGATATTAGTTTCTGACACATATCTCAGCATCCGACTAAGTGTTCTCATCTGCATACCTTTTGTGTTATGTGGGGCCAGGTCTGAGCTACATGATTTAAAAACTCTTCGCATATGATCAAATTATTCTTTGCTTTTTGAGCAATGTCTTCATCCTTCGAAAACTGGAACAGCCAGGAAACTGTAGCAGCACCAGCCATGGCGTCGGCGACCATCGGATCGGCTATATCCATCAACTTGTTAAACATGTCGAGCAAGCGGAATGTCCAGTTGGAGTGATATATCGCCGTGTCAACCCTTTGCTGCATAAAGAAGCATGATGTCGGGATACTATCCAAAGAAGCGAGAAGAGATAGATGGATGAAAGGGTGATTGAGAATAGCGTGGGTGGCATGCCACATCAGTTGGCTCACCATGAAGCGGTTCCAATATTCGGAATGTCGAGATACCTCATCTTTAGTTCGTTGAGAGAGGTATGCGTTGCAGAGGAACAGCTTTTTCGGACATGCGGCTTCGAAATTGATGAGCTCAAGGTTTATCTTTGTATGCATCGAATCGGGCAACCAAGGCTTTTCCGTCTTTCCCTGTCGAAGCTTGTGTAAATGGCATTTCAGCTTTCCCCAGATGTTGATGATGCTCAAACTGTGTGCAATGATGGCAACTCGATCGGTTTCAGCGGGTGATGCGCCAGATACATCCTCGAATTGAACATTAACTTGCTCTTCTGAGGACTGGGGTTGGGGAGGTATGGGAGTCAAATCGGGATAGTCCGGTATTTTTACTTCAAGGGCTCCAATCGCAAATGGTACTAAAAGACATTCTAGGGCATGTACAAGCCAGTATGATCGGATTTGTGACGGATCTTGTATGGAGGATGGACCTTCGTACGAGAGAAGCTGATGAGTCTCGAGTCTTAAGACAGTACCTGCCGCCATCCAGGCACGATTGAGCTTTCGAGCTGTATGATCGGTCAGTATCACACCTGATTAGTGGAACCTTCAGTACCTTTCAGATGCTTCAAAGTTATGAGACACAAGGCTTGTATGAGCTCTGTGGTGGGCACTCCCTCAGACGCCATTTCCATAACAGTCTGCTCCGCCCTTCTTGAGTAAAAGTCAGCGGCGATTGATTCCTGGCCGTGGAAATACTGATGGGTAGAAAATTGTAACATGAGTGACATAAAGCTCCAAAGAAGGTATTGGGGGCCATTTCTTATTTTTACAGCAATATCTGGTTCAACGAATACTGGTAGTGGCTGGAGGTGGATCGTTTTCTTATAGACATCGACGAAGTGATTGATGACTAGCAAGCCTGGATCGGGTCTTCATAAGCCTGGCATTAGCATAAGGTCCTTTTTAATTCGTTTGAGAATAGAAAAGAAGACATTACTTTGTGGTAGAAAATATGTCGGAGGGCTGCTGCATAGACGCAGAGTCCAGAGTCTCCAGCGTGGTGGATTCCGGACCTGGAAAAATAAAAGGTGCTATGTCCCGTAAGGGCTGATCTGATCGTCTCGGATTCTCGGATTCTACTGTGTGATCACTATGGTGGTTGCTGGAGTTGGTTCCTGGTCTCTGTTGGATGGCCTCTGAAGCTGTCATGCGACTATGTCCGGTAGATCAGTCTCCACCGATGTCGAAGTTGATGTCAGCCTAACTTACGTCAGACGTCGTCGTAGACTTCTAGTGTCTGACTTGGGCTGGCCTCTTGGTAGATAATGACATTGATCTCGAAGCCGTTTACAATAAGAGCAAATGGGCCTCTCAGCTGTACATTTTGTTTTCTTACGTCTGCATCATGTTAGATATCTGATCGTAAATTGAAAGGGAGTTGAAATGACCTGCATGGCTCACAAGCGTGGCGGGTGGGAGGCTTTGTAGTTGAGCTCTGAAGAGGCATGCTAGATATTAGTGTAGATGTTTTAGGTGATGGGGCGATGTGATAAAGTTAGTTTGATAGAAGACTAGCGGTCGGGGCGGAATAAAATACCTCCGCGTTTCCTTTGAGTAGTCGGGGCTATGTTCCTCGATCATGAAATTTATTAATGAGCTAAAGATGTTCAAAGAACGCTAACCTCTCCACAAAAGGCCCAAACGATTCCCCTGATAGTGAATAGCGGTAATGAACCTAGCAATGATATGTGTGACGCATTGTTTGGCCCGTCAGTTATACCTCCTTCTCCATTCCACGCAATAGCCTCTCCGTCTTCTTCCATCGGTCTGGCTTGAAAAGGTCTGGGCCATGATCCTCGTTCCCCTTCTCAATGGCATAATCCAACGCTGTCTTCCCATGTTTGTCACAGATATCCAGTGGTAACCCCACTTCTTCGTAAAGGAAACGCAGCACTTCCTCAGTCAGAGACCCTTTTATAGAAGCATGATGGAGAACGGTTCGACCTCGTTCATCACTAGACGTCAAGCTTACACCACGTGTCATTAGAGTCCGAAGCACTCCAGCTGAAACACGGTGAGATCCGGCTACTAGATGTCCCAAGTTCAATCCTCCTGCTGTGGTAAAGCTCGGGTCTGCTCCATTTCCAAACAAAAGATCCAATATTTCTGGGTCACTCTGGTGCTCACAGAGTGCAAAGGCGCTTAGGAACACGGCCATTGGATTCATCCCTGCTCGATCAAGATCATTGATGCCACCGACCTTTTCCAGCAGATACGTGACGAAAGCAACATCAACAAAACCATGGCCCAATAAGTGATGAAGTAGATTCTGACCAGAATTGTCTTTCGACTCCAATATTGTTTGAGATAGAGATGTTGGAATATGATTTAGTATTTCTTCGAATATTGGCAAGTGACGTTTCTTTGCCGCATAGTGCAAGGCGTTGAGTCCATCGATATTTCTTTCTGCCGGATCTGCACCAAGTTCGAGTAGCTTGGAAACAAAATCACCATTCCGGCTTGCAACAGCGAAGTGTAGCGGCGTCTTGTTCTTCTTTGTACACAATGAGATTTTGGCTCCTTTGTTAATAAGCTTCTCGGCGACAGACTCAAATGAGTACTCCTTCTGCGCCACGAAGTGGAATGGAGAGATTCCGAAATCATCTTGTGCGTTGACGTCTATGTCTGGGCTGTCCAGAAGGAGGTCAATGATCGCCATCCTCGTTTCTCGTATCCATTCATGGCTTGAGGCGAATTCGTCTTCGTCTTCATCATCATTCAAGCCGATGTAGTCAAGGATGCATTCCACACGGTTATCCGGTTCGTTCCAGAAGTCCACTATGCCGGGCCACTTCGGTCCGTATGCACTCAGCTTCAGTGCCAGGTGCAGCGGCGTCTCACCACTATCCGAGGGAAATTTTGGGTTGGCTCCATGATCCAGAAAGAACTTTGTCATCCGCTGACTACCAGTCAACGCAGCAAGATGCAGAGCTGTCAAACCTGCCTTTCTGGGGGGGTCTTGAGCAAGGCTCAGGTCACTATCTTTCAGGGTGTATACCGCTTTCCCGTCTTCAAACCTCGGTATGTATGTGCGTCTTGTCACTGGTGTATCTATCGGTATGCCGGCGTTGATGAAGGTTTGGGCAATAGCTTCACCGTCAGCCCTGGCCTTGACCGTGTAGTGCAAAGGAGTCATGTTATCGATGTCCGGTTCCAAACTTGCTCCTCTGTCCAATAGAAGCTGAACGCATCTTTTCCAGCCATTGATAACAGCATAATGTAGAACGGCTCTCCTTTCTCAGTCATATACGTCGATGCATACCCCTCGCTCTATGAGAGATTCAGCAATGCTCTCCGCATGCTCATCTCCACTCTTGCTTCCTAGTAGTAACCAATTGCTAGTAATCTTTGAATCTGACGAAAGAAATCTGTCCACGCAGGGGGACTTGATGACGGCGAGATGACTATGCAGAGCCATATATTCCATGCAGTATTCTAGTAGTGGATGACGCTGTACCTCGGCCTTGTAAGGTTCTAGATATCCTTCTAACTTCGAGAATTCGACGTCAAAGATTGGAAATGAAAGATACGTAACGCACAACATCGCGATTGCCGCGTTCGGGCCCTGGCGCCATTTGGCTAGTCTCCGGTTCAAGTACTCTTTCGTAGTGTAGTGGATGAGAGTGACGCTGTTGTCCTTTTTATCTACTGTCACCAGGCCCGCGCAGACGGAGATCAAGTCCTCAACGTCTATTAGGCTTTTCTCGTCAAGGTGCGTGTCCGTCTCCTGGACAATGATTGCCGTTCGGAGTTCCTCAACCATGAGGGGTCGTTGCGCAAATGTCAACCATGCCAAAACGTCCTCAGCAATTGAAACTTGATCTCCAGGCTGGCTCTTTATCCTTATCATGGTACGATCATAGGCGTCGTCGTATGTTGATGTGCCCGTTGATAAGGATGCCATTGCATTTTCTAGCGCCCTGCGGGACATTATACATGCGAATGACTCGAGATGCAGGCGAGCGAGAAGAAACCTGAACTATATCAGCTGCAAAATCGGACAATCAAGGAAGTTGGGCCCGCTCACATTCCTCCACTCGAGGCCAAGACTGCATCTGAGATATCGTCCTGAAGCTGCCGGTCAATCTTGACAAGATGATCAAGTTCCCTCATATTGCCATCGAGGTATTTGCGTACATCTGCATCAACTGCACGTACTTCCAGCCTCACACCTCCTCTAGACTCTAAGTCGCTGGTGATGTTAGGATAATCCCGACAGGTTGCCAAGATGCTAGCGAGCGGCAAACCTCTTAGCTCAGTCATAATATTTCTCCACACATCGCACTCGTCAAGACCATCGACAACAACAAATATCCGACTAAACAGACAAGCGACTTTCTTCAGCGCACTTTTGATCTCTCTAAGTGAAAGTGGGGTGCCCTGATCTTTGTGCTTGTTATACAAAGTTTTGATGGCATCTGGCAAAGTACTCGAACATAGAGCTAGCTTTCTCAGAACACTTGAGAGGATCATTTTGACAGCCATTCCGACAGCCTCGCCTTTTTTTCGAAAGCTGCAGTAGTAATAGGCTATGCCAATGCGGTTGTCGTCCCCAAAGAGATCACGCAGATGCTGTGTCGCAATGGAGGCCAGGATCGTCTTTCCTGCTCCTGGAAGGCCTGGGCAAAATAACAGCCCCTCACCCACCATTAGCCATGCCCGGAACTTCTCAGAATTAAGGAACCACTGGCCAGTTCCCTCGCAATGTTGATCAAAGACAGTACTTTGACATAGGCCATGGTGGTCTATCCCAATCCGATCGAGAATGTCACCTTGCTCCTGTTGATTGCATCGCTCACGGAGATGATGAACTCCTTGTTCGATCCTACAGATCTTTTGACTATGATGATCTTAGCCAATTACTCTTTAGATCGGATGTATAGTAGATACCTGGATAGCTGTTGCCTCAAAGAGATGAGTAACTCGAGGTAGAGTAACATTCGTCCACGGGATTGTGGAATGTCGCTTTGGTCCCAGTGCAATCGTTTCAAGGTTCTCTTAACCCGCTGCGTTATGTTCGAAGTCTTAGTTTCAATGTCTTGATACTTTTTAAGACTTGAGAGAAGGTCATTTACAAGACGGGTAGACTCGTCAGCGATCTTGTAAAGTCTTTCTTGATCCTTGGTCTCAGGTTCACATTCCGATACCAGGTCGTAAATGTCTTGAATGACATCTGAAAAGTTTCTAAGGCTGCCAACCAAACGCGTAAGCGGATTTGGAAAGACTTAGGCGGGATTGACTTACTCTTCTGATATCGCAGCGTATTGGCGAGGGGCATCCTCGAATCTTTTACTGGCTTGTTTGACAAGATCGAGAACTGTGATAAAGTCTCCTAAACTGAAACCGAAAGACATCGTGCCGGCAAGAGGTCTAAAATGAAGAGGTGATTTGGTTTCAGACGGGATTGCAGACAACTTGGCCACCTCGTTTGATTATTTTAAAGGAAGATGCTCTATTACAATATTAGAGTCATGATATGATGTTGAGGCCTGAAATGTAAATGCATGTGTTTTAGGCAGCAATGTGGCGTGGCTGTGTTATCACAATATGCAGTTACAATTGAACAAATTACAATATAACAGGCTAAGCCTTGTTCATGCGGAAGATATACATTCAATTAATCGATCTTCCTGAATTCTTAAATTCTTTTGTCAAATACGAACAAGTACCCCTGCCTAACTACAGATGTCTTTCTTGTGGTTGAGATTGGTTTGCTTAGCAAGTCTCAACTTGCTAGGGTTGCGTTGCTCCCTACATTCAGTTGGGTATCACGTATCAATTACGCTGCATCAGCATATTGCATCCAAACGATGATTTGGAAAACCACAGCACCTGGAAAGAAAGTAAAAAGCATGGTACTGGTTGCTAAATGAATTTACAAGAAATATTACTTACACATTCGTTATCCCCGTTAGTACAACGGTTGGTGCCGCGGTCCCGCGTCCCCGCTGACAACCCATGTGGCCGCTTGCGTCGATCAATGAACGCACAGTAAGTCTCGACTCCAAAGGAACGAGCTCCGGTATCCTCCTGAGTCATTATCCTTACTTGCATCTTTTTCGATGCTATACGAGGCTGTCGGCTGCCGCGGTCCGCGATCCGCGATCCGCAATCATTTAGTACAGGGTATTGCTACTGTTGCACCTACCCGCTGTAGTATCTCTGGTTTAGAGTAAGCAGTCGAAACCTGACTATCAATTACTGCGCCAGAACCAGTCGGCGCTATGACAGCCCAGAACCGGAAACAACTTCGCCAGCTCTAGCAGGGACCTGCTGTAAGCTGCAGATACCTGCACTTGGTGGAGGAAATCTTTTCGATTCTCGTCGATCTTCCATAGATACCATATAACCAAATCTGACAATTTGCTCCAACCGTTGCTCGAGAGGGACATTGACTCTTGAGATGCAGGACTTCAGTCTTCTCATTACCGCTTGGGCCTGGCGAAGGCAGTCATGCCCACTTACTCAGGGATTGCCACCTGCCTGGTGAGTTAATTCGTCAGTCGATCCATGCATGTCCTCAACCAACTGCATAACATGTTGTCTGAGCTGGCTTTAGCGAGGTTGCGACTTTGCGGCACGTGGAGCCTTTTCCTGATACGGTAGTCTTGCTTCAGTTGACTACCCACTTTAGCGTGTCAAGTATTGCCTGTTGGTTGTCACCTCCAGGGATTGTCAAACACTGAAAAATTACCTTTCTCCTTACAATCCAGGGGGCTGGGTGCTACCTGGAGGGGTCCGCGCCGTATTCGTATACTCAGGTATTTACTACATAACTTGACTGTCGTGGTCTGTTAACCATTTTCCCCAACCTACTCTCATCCGTAATTTGGCCTCGACCCGATTGAGATGAGCCTTTCATTGATGGCTCCGGTCTACTAGGACCCGATATCCTTATTGCAATTCGAGGGTGCCTTCGGGTGTCTGGTCATCACTAAACGGGGTTCCCGGTGTTTGTCTTCGGGTATCGATCGTCAACGAAAGATTCGCCAGGCGATTGCTCGGCTAACGCACGAGCGGCCGGAGCATGCGTCCATTGCAACATTGGAGACTTTGGCATCTCTGTCTATGTGCGGACTTCATACGTCCTATCCTCCGCTACTTTCAAACTGGATAAAAACCATCCAAGCAGCCAACACGCATCACCAGTATTTACTCCAATTCGACTTGGCGTATCTACGTGGAGATTTGAATGGGTCGAATAATCACCTCAACCAGCTTTATCATGAAATTAACATTGTAAACGACAAGTTGAAGAATGCCGCTGCCATGGCATCTAAAACGAACACACAATTGAAGTGTTTGATGCTGGAAAAAAGAGATCTGGAAAGGAAAAGCACAGTCACTTCTACCAAGCTATCGAGCGCCCTTCAACGTGAGGAGCAATTGCAGAAGGAAATAGGTATGGTTACAAGCAGGTTGACTATTTGCAAAAGGGATACCAATCGTCTGCACGACGAAAATAGGTCTATCATGGAAAGGAATAACACATCGGTAAAGGAAGGGACCACCAGCCAAGCAGAGATTGCACGGCTCAGCATGGCGTTGAAAGACTCGGAACTTGGCAAACGACAGCTCGAAGAACAGCTGAGATCCCAACTCGGAGCTAAAGATGACCGCTTGGTACGCTGTAGTACAGAACTACGGGAAGCGCACACACGCAGCGCAGCCCAAAGGGAACGCAGTGATGATCTTGAGACTATTAATGCTAAGCTAAAAGAACAGCTGTCCAAGACGTACGGGCATAGACTAGAGACTTGGCTTTCACATTGTAAGTTCTATATTATTAAGAGGTGGATACGACTTCTCGGCCTCATAGCTACGTGTAAGATATAGTTGATCAATGTTGTTGAATCGTCAGGTTCGAGTGATGGGTTGAGTTTAGTAATGGATTTTATACTTCGCTAGCTCTAACAGGCAATATCTGCCGAGAACATTTCCTTTGACACAAGACACATGTCCTGTGCATGCGTTTTTCAGACCGATACCGCTCCAAACTGGGGATCAGAATTGGCCGCCGTATAGATCTGGTCCACTCAATTGACAGTCATAGTTGATACTTGCACCAGCTGATTGGGGGCTTTCTAGAGCGGCTGACCCTGACCCCTGTTGACAAAGTCCTGTGGACGCCGCTGACTGCAGAACCGACCCGATAGTTCCGACCGTCGATGGGTGGGTTGTTTGAGATATGTATAAAGAGATGACATGGGCTTTCTAACTTCTATCTGTCTCAAAGCATCTTCAGTTTATCCACCATGAGGCCATCAACTATCGTTACCCTTGCGTTATCCAACTTGGTTCAGGCTCTGGATCCAATTAGCCTCACCCAGTTCTTGATACAGAGGGCTGATACCGAGTTTCCCACCATGAAGGAAATGGGTCAGAATATCTGTGATAATCCCGAGCTAGGCCGCGCCGAGTTTCACGCTCACGACCTCGCTGTGAACCATTTCTCGTCGTTACACGGCTGGAAGGTCACTGCACACGCCTACGGCCTGGAAACAGCATACTCATTCCTTTTTGAACATCGCCCCGAAGGCTTTAATGGACAACTCAAAACTATTGGAATTTTGGCAGAGTACGACGCGCTCACCGGAATTGATGGCGGGTCAGCACATGCCTGCGGACATAACCTCATTGCCACAAACGCTTGGACCGTCGGTATTCTTGCCAGCCAGGCTTTAGTCCATTACAACATCCCCGGCATATTACAAATTGTCGGCTGTCCCGATGAAGAGAATGCTTCAGGCAAACACGACCTTGAAGTTAATGGCGCCTTTGACGGCTTTGAGCTTGCCTTTATGGCACATCCAACCTCTGCTAGTTCTGTTCAAGTTATGGAAGGTCGGATCAATTCATTCTACACCATCACAGGCTCTACTCACGCAGAAGCTGTGAGAAAGGCGTACAGTGCTATGGTTATTATCGACCGAATCCACGATGACCTGCCTGGCACTGGCTCGAGCGCAGTTAGTATCGCCAACGTCGGCGACTATGCTACAAATGTTGTTCAGCAAAACATCAGCCTTGGCGTTTCTGGAGCTGAAAAGGGCACAGTGGAGCAAATTGTATCGAAGCTCCTCAGTAGTGGTAACTTCCAGAAAGTCAATGCGACCATTACTGAAGACCACGAAGGTGTTGTGCTGGCTGCCCTCGGGCCTGGGGGTCACGCCTCCGAATCCACCAGAGGTGCACTGGAACTCACCATCGCAACCTTCGAAGCACTCTCCAATGATTCATGGATCAGCTATTTCCTCCCTGGTAACACGACATTTAATCAGTATGATATCACTTGTGATATGCGAACACGCTATACCACAGACTTGGTGCCACTCGCCGAATTCGTCGACAAAGCAATAGGATCACTTGCGCGCAGTGTATCACATGATATCGTATATCCTTCCCTCGAGATAATTCCGTCGCTGGGCAATGCTTTCGTCAATCTGATCGAGAAACCAGAGTATGGACTAACCGATTTCGTCATTGGCCCAGATATCGCGGCCTCTACTGACGCCTCGTGGTGTGAGCTTCCTGTGCTCGACCCTGAGACCCACGAACTTGTGAGTGTCAAGAGAGCCATTCTGCATGCAAACTACAAAATTTGCGAGAAGGTTCCGGTGCGCTTTGCGCTTTCAATCATGAGCCTCGTTTTCATAACGTCTCTGGAACAGACTTTGCATATGAACAGACCAAGATCGTTGCCAGAGCGGAAGCTCATCTTATTGTTGAGGGTTTTGCAAATGAAATGTTCTATGAGGAGCTTACTGCACTTGTTGTCTAGGTGCCCGATTTTGAAACTGGGAAGTTGCGTGATTCAATAGCCTGCCAATGGATTTGTCAGGCGAACGGCTTTACTTGGTTAGACTCAGTAAGCGGCAACTACCAGGATTGGAAATACAGGTGCCGTCAGTAGCCGGACTAGTGAAATAATTGTCAGCAGTTCAATCCGTTTTATAGCCCATCAAGTTACTACAGATGTAATAAATGGCGCTTTGAATTGGTAACCGGTATAAAGCACGTACATATAAGCTGGGCGTTGCGAGTCCCCTTGGGACTAAACTACCTCCTCCGTCATTATTCGCCTACAATGAATACGTACAACACACAAAATTGATTTTCAGAAAGAGAGCCCTTGTCTTGAAAACGTCGTCCTCAGAGGTAGTAGTGGAGGATGTCGCGCGACCGACCCCAAATCCCGGGGAAATTTTGATTCATGTTCAAGCGATAGCATTAAATCCAGTGGACGAGCTATATGTCACCAGCCCCATCGCGGCCCAAGAGAAACGGATTATTGGTACTGACTTTGCGGGAATCTTTGTCGAAGCTGCCGGAGAGATTGATGATTCTTCCGATCCTTGCATCAAGCCAGGCGCGCGAGTGGCTGGTTTCCTACAAGGCGGTACGTTCCTCCAGTCCGCGATGTAGTTTACGGGACTAACAATTGCATTAGCATGCTCTGTGAACGATCTCCCTGGAGCTTTTGCAGAATACATTGTCATCCCTTACGACCTTGTATGGGCCGTTCCTCAAGGTATCTCCCTGGAGGAAGCTGCAACAATAAGCATGTATGGCATGACAGCAGCACAGGTTTTGTTCACCAGATTGGGATTGTCGTCCCCGCTTTCGAAGGAGACTTCCTCACAGCTCGTTTCAGCAAGCGATAAGCCGATCAATATCTTCGATTATGGCTCCTCCACTTCGGTCGGCTTGTACGCTGCTCAGCTGGCACATATCGCTACAGCTACATCGGGTCGACCTATCAGACTCATCGGTGCAGCAAGTTCGTCTAAGCATGCCATGCTTTGTGAGAAAACCTACAATTATAATGTACTCGTCGATTACAGGGACAAAGACTGGGTTGAGAAGGTGAAGGGCGCTACTGGTGGACATGGCGTGGACTTTGCGTTGGATTGCATCTCCGAAGGCGGCACTGTGTACAAATCCCATGAGACCTTGGCTCCCTCGACAAAATTTGCTGTTATCCGTGGTCCAGTCAGAGGAGAGTACGACCCTGCGCAGATGAATGTTAAGCCCATGTATAGTGCTGTTTGGGAAGGGCTTGGCGTTGAGCTTGGGTATAATGGTAAGTGGCCCGTCTTTCATATGATGCTGCTTCTGTAAAGGTTTTCGTTTATTGCATGTTACTAAATTTTCAAAACTCAGGATCTGTTCTTCCAGTGAACCCAGATGCGCATAAGTTTGCAAGAGAATTTTATACTTTCCTGGGTAGCGCTGGACCATTAGGTAAGGCGAAGCTCGAGTGGAATCCCGTTAAGCTTATGCCTGGGGGTCTTGAGAGAGTTGTTCTAGATAGTTTTGCTCTCTTAGGTAGCGGTTCTATTAGTTAAAAAACAAGACTTAAGAAGAGTAAGAACTATATACACTTAATTAGTAGTAAGAAGCTAGTTTATAG